>AWWV01012563.1:0-20862 GCA_001974805.1 Corchorus capsularis
AACAACCTCGGCCTCGTGTCCTTGCAAGGAGTACCAATGCCCAAAAATTTAAACTTATGTGCTATTAGATATTCTATTTAGGTATATTTTTCACTTTTACAGCCCATCATCCCTTTGTGATGTGGGATGTCAGCACTCACACATGAATTCCAATAAATTTCAATGTTTTCATGTGACGGATCTCCTGTGCAACTATCCCGGTAATTCTGTCATGCCTGTTCTTTTTTTTTTTAGCTTGTTCACATTTAACCACGCTCAGCATCATTTGTGCACCAATACTTTTTGTTTTTCTCAAATCACAACAGCACACCAGTGTTTTTTTTTTTTAATTTCAACCGAACCATGGACTACAATCAACCCTAGCTCTAATTCTATTTGTTAAAGAGAGTAACCCGACCTCGTCTGCTTGCAAAGAGCCACCAACATGGCTCATATACCTGTCGGACACTAAGTTAAACCCAAACATCCACTTGTGATGTGTGATGCCACTTTTAACAGCATGTGATCAACTCCAACAATAACCTCTCGAGAGAATATTAAAATTAGATAAAATTATTAACCATACATGACAGCACAAAAAATGAGTCAGCAAAAAATAGTTTTACTACATACATTGAAATCATACAAAATGAGTTCCGCCCATGTTGGGGGTGGTTTAGTGGCAGGAAGCTTAGTGTAAGGTTTTCTGCAGGTATGGTCATGGGTTCGAATTTAAGTAAACGTAATAATTTTTCTCACATAGAGTTTTGCTTGTCCCCACCCTGTGTTAAGATCCACTCTTGGCACGCCGCCTACCCTGTGTTAAGATCCACTATTGGCACGCCCCACTACTGCCCACAGGTGTGCCCCTCGCCATGGAGTTCCCGGGGGTTTAAGAGGGAACGGGGGACAATGAGCCCCTAGAACCGATGACGCCCACCAAAATACTTTTTTTTTTTTTGCCAAAAAAAATACAAAATGAGTTCCTTCCTTCAATAATATATACTTATCGATAACTTTCAGGGATGAGTCCAAGTTCATCAGTTATACACATATAAATATAAATTAATTAATATATATGTCGGACCAATTTCGATGAAGCAATGCAGATGGCACCCATAACCATTCATAAAAATGTTGCCAGATTGATGGTTAAATGATTGCGGAGATCCCTTTTCTTAACTTCTTTTTAGTTCATTCTTCTGTATGAAGATCATAAATGAAGGGCTGCGACTCACTAGGGTTGGCAAAAACCTCATTCATATGCTTCCTTTCCACAAAATGGAATATATAATAAATTCCCCAAAAATGGAATTTTGGTCCTCCCATCCCACAAAATGTCATATCTCTGCATTAAGAAAGTATACTTTTTTTAAGGAATACATTCAATAAATATAAAGAGTAAATAATTGTGGAGTTTTTAGACGGTTTATTGAAAATATAGACCCCTAAATTATACATAAAATGTCAATTAAGCCCATGAACTTCAATTTTGGCCAATCGAGCCCCTAAAAACCCAATTTTAGCTAGATAAGCCCTTTTATCATTAGATTAAGCCACGCCTGAAAATGCAATGTCGTCAGTTTAGGGTAAATTTTCTAAAACAGAAAAGAAAAAAGATTGGTGTGGCATTAAAATAACATTTCTGAAAATGACTTCAAATTTTATTTTTTACTTTTTTTCTTTTCCAAAAAAATTACCCTAAGTTGATGCGGCATTTTCAGACCACATGGCATGCTGTCGTGACTTTTTCTCACGGCAAGAGGGCTTATCTAGTCAAATTTTGGTTTTTAAGGGCCCAATTGGCAAAAATTGAAGTTTAGGAGTTGACACTTTTTGTATAATTTAAAGGCGTTTTTTTTATTAAGCCGTTTATAGATTCTCAAAGCGAGTTAAGTAATCGACACATAATCCATTTCTTTATTAATTTATTATAATTATTTAATATTTTAAAATTGTTCCTCTAAAAGTACACATGTCAACCTTCAACACCATTTTTGCAATCTATTAAACTCCAACGTTAGTGTATTGAACATAAGTTTCCAAATATAAATAACTTTTGTCTCCTTGGAAGATAAAAATGACAAAATAAAAGATACATACAATATACATATATATATATATATATTATTGATTTTAAAACTTACTAATTTACATATCGTTTAGTCCTATATATTACTGTACCCAATTAACTAACTATATATATATATATATTATTGATTTTAAAACTTACTAATTTACATATCGTTTAGTCCTATATATTACTGTACCCAATTAACTAACTATATATATATATATATATATTATTGATTTTAAAACTTACTAATTTACATATCGTTTAGTCCTATATATTACTNTNCATCAATAACTATATATATATATATATATATTATTGATTTTTAAAACTTACTAATTTACATACCGTTTAGTCCTATATATTACTGTACCTAATTAACTAACTAACTAACTATATATATATAGGCTAAAATGCCTCTTTGATTAATATTATTCTTTTTCTTTTTTGGGATTTACCTATTATACATATGTCATAACTCATAAATACAATTTGTCATTCAACGCAAAAATGACTAGAAGTGATGTCACCATAATTATATATATATACTATATATATATATGTATATATATAGCATATAAAAGGCAAAAGGTAAAAAAAAACCAATGAATTCTTGATTCTCATGCGTTTGGGTGTTGATATGCTTAGTTTTATGGTCATTTTAATTGTTGATTATTTCACATTTGGTAGTTGATATTAACCTTTATATTTGGGTATTCATTTTCTCTTACCTAGGGTTTATATTACATGTTATATATAGGGTTTAGATTTTATGTCTTATATATATTTTATACAATATACAAGAATTTAGGCTTATAAATTATGTGTTAGGTCAAATATAGGGTTTGCGCTTTTTGGGCTGATTTTCCACTAACTAGGCCAAGTGTTAAATCACAGGGTCAGGCAGGGGCGGATCTAGGAATTTTAGGTAGTGAGGGCAAATTAAAATACATAGTTGCAAGTTTAATATTGGGCAAACTAAACTCTAATATTATCTCTATCATTGGGGTAGTAGTCCATAATTTTGTTTCGTAACCCAGGACCCGAAAGAAAATCTTCTAAATTCAATTCAACATGAGCTTCTTTTGCATAATGTTGTGTATCATTGATTTAGGATGTACCCTCAAACTTTGGCTTCCTCAAAATTTCTCAATAACTAGTATATAATTTGGAAGTGCAAACAGTTTAAGGCAATTGACAAGAAAAGCAATTGAGGGAAAAAGACTTGATTGATTTGGTTTGTTACAAATCTTAAATACAACATGAGTTTTGGTATGAGAAAAATACATAAGTAATCGTAAATCCTATATGTACAATTTGAAATACAAATTATCAACTTAATAGATTGTAAAATTGAAATTGATTTGAATGAGAGATAAGTTAACACTAATTTCTTAGACGCCTGTTAGGGGTCAAAATTGGGAAGGCCCAAATCTATAAAGTCTCTTCAAACACACTCAAAGGTTGGGTCAATTTATGTCTCACCCACATATATTTCTTTGGCCCAACAAAACACACACACAAATATTTGGTAAATGGGCTCACAAAAACCTCACACACACAAAAGGCCCATTTCTCTTACCCAATATCCAAAGTCCCCAAACACAATCCTAACACAGGGGCAACTCTTTCAAAGTCCTCAAGCACATTCATAACACAGAAGCATTAACATCAGTGTCCCCAAACACAATTATAACACAGGGTCAATCATTTCTCAAAGTCCTCAAGCACATTCATAACACAGAGGCATCTATCAATGTCCCTAAACACATGTAACATAAGGGCAATTTTCTCTATATGGCAAAGGTCCATAACACATATAACACATTGGGCCTTTCCATCTATCTCTTTACTTACACATAGCAAAAGCCCATATCACATATACATATATATATATATATATTACGTTGGGACTTGCTTCCTCAAAGTCCACTTTTCGGCCCAAAATGCCCAAGACGTTGAGGCCTTACCATCTAATCACCCAACCAAAAGCATGAAGACAAAAGGCACAAAGTCCAATCTCCTCCTGCTGCATGTCAGACTTTCCTGCTGAGGAAAGCATCTAAGGGAAGGATTTTACTTAAATTCAAACTCCTTCATATTTAACTATTTATGGCAGCGATTAGTGCTAATTAATCTTCATTGCAGATCTAAGGGCTACTGTGGACCAAGCCCACAGCGGGAAACACATTGGGAGCTGCGGCTTGGAGGCAAAAGAGGAAGGAAACTCCCCTGATTATCCTCCTTGAAGGGAACAACTATGCTTGGAGGTTCTTCCTCAACACAAAAAGGGTAATCAGCGGGTTGCAGAAGATGGAATAAAAAACAAAGTCAATTTTGACTTTGGGAGGAACCTCGACTAGTCCAATGGAGGAGTAGCCATCGATGATGGCGACACATGATGGCTAAAACAAGGGATTGATTTCAAGACTAAAAGTGGCCATTATTAGCTTCCTCAAATCGGAAGATTCTTCATCTGGACCTAAGGCCTAATCACTGTATCAATCAAAAAGTAAGAGCCAAAGGGGTCGCCGGATAAAGCTTCCGACCGGACAAGAGGGAAGCTATAAAAAGGTTCGCTAATAGCAAAAAAGACACCAATTTTTCAACCATAAGAATCACAACAAGAATTATCATTTTTTTCATCAAAAAGCTCTGAAGAACCCTAATCGTCCACCACACAACAAGAAATCAGTCTCAGTCTCTCCAAATCAGTGTTTTCCTCCATTGTCGTAGCTTTGAGTTTTGATTCCATTGTTTTCACTGTTTTCCTTCTTCTTTCTCCCAAATCTCACTTCCAATTTGTTTCTCACAAGTCCTGAAATAAATAAAGAAGTTCTCGATTCATTTTACTCCAAGGAAAATACGTTCTTGGTGTTCTTGTTCTGGTTTTTCATCTTCCTCAGTTTCTCCTATGTTATAACTTGTTTTCCTGCGACGCGAGGTGTTCTTTAGGCAGCCGCTTATATTTTCCAAAATCTCGGTCTCAATCTTGTAAAAACCCAATTTCTCTTCTGGGAAATTTGGGCTGGGCTTGAATCCATTGTGAGCCGTACCAGGCCTTCCCCATCACACAAAAAGGCTCCCACAACACCCCCTCAAGATGGTGAGGCTGCTGAGGACACACCAATCTTGGGATGTAGTTTATGGATCTTTTGCCGAGAAAGAGGCTTGGTTAAGAGATTTGACAATTGATCATGTGTAGAGGCATGCTTCACATTTAATTCACTAGCTTGAACTTTGTCTCTAACAAAGTAAAAATCGATGGAGATGTGCTTCATTATCGAATGGAGAGCAGGGTTTGTAGACACATAGGTAGCACCAACATTGTCTAAGTAGATTCTAGGAGCTGTAGAAGGCGAAGCCTTTAGTTCAAGTAGAAAGTTTTGTATCCTGGACAACTCGGCAGCAACACTTGCAATGGCCCTATACTCAGCTTTTGTGGAAGATCTTGCCACTGTTTTCTGCTTGTTGAATTTCCATAAGACAAGATTTTCATTGAGGTGCACAAGATAAGCAGAAGTTGACTTGCGGTCATCTTTATCACCAGCCCAATCAACATCGGCATAAGCATGTAATGAGGTTGAAGGAAGCTTAGATTCAAGTAAGGAGTATCCGATTGAGACGGTGCCTTTAAGGTATTTGAGAACACGCTTCAAAGCTAGCCAATGTACCTCTATTGGTTTGTACATGAATTGGGCAAGCTTGTTGACTGCAAAAGAAATATCTGGACGAGTGACGGAGAGGTACTGCAAAGCTCCAATGACACTCCTATATTCCTTAGCATCCGAGAGTGGCTAGCCTTCATCAAGTGAGAGAGTCGTGGAAGAAGCCATCGAAGTGCTAACGGGATTGCAATCAATCATATTTTTGCGGTGGAGAAGATCAAGTGTGTACTTCCTTTAAGACAAGACAATTTCTTTGGTTGTGACAATAGTTTCAACTCCGAGAAAATAATTGAGAGAAATCGGATCTTTGAGAGAATTTTTTAGACAAACATGCAACAAAATATTGAAGAAAGTGCTCAAAATTCCCCATAAGAATTATGTCGTCAACATACACCAGAAAATAGGCAGCAATATATTTGTTGGTGTAGAGAAATAGAGAAGAATAGGATCTGGACTGAAGAAATCCATACTGAATTAGATATGAGCTTAAGGAATTGTACCATGTCCTCGGTGCCTGCTTCAAACCATAGATGGCGTTTTGGAACTTACAAACATAATCTGGATGAGTTACATCAACGACCCTTGGTGGTTGTTTCATGTAAACATCCTCTGACAAAGAGCCATGAAGAAATGCATTGTTGACATCTAATTGCATTAGTAGCCAATTAGATTGAATAGACAGAGAGAGCACAATTCTGATAGTTGTCGGCTTCACCACAGGACTAAGGGGCCGTTCGGTTCGCTGTCATATTCTGATATACCCGGGTATGTCGCGTCCATCCGGAAATATGACCACGTTTGGGTGGTCATTCGGTGGTCATCTGGGTTGCCCTCACATGACCTGATGGCCACACGGGGTGTCCATCACATTCCCACCAAAACAGGTTCGTATCTGAGATTACCATGTGGAGCCAAAAATGTGGTCATCTCACTTAAGTGGCAAATGTCAGTTTTTTCCTAATGTCTGAAATATTTGTCCCAAAAATAGCCCCTTTTTTCATTTATTTTCTCATTAAACCAAACTCAAAACCCGATCCCATTTTCTTCATTTTGGCAGAAACTTCATCTTCTTTAACCTTCTTCATCTTCTTCAACCTTCAAACCCTCTCAACGCCGAAACCCTAGTTTCTTCATCTTCTTCAATCTTTGACCGCCATATCACCGGGTAAGTTGTCATTTCACCTTCATTTTTTTTGGCTATATAGCCCCTTTGCCCCTTAAACTTTGCCAATTTAGGCAAGATTGCCCCCACTGAACTTTAAATTGTGCCACTTTGCCCCCTGAAATTGTAAAATCATGTCAATCCCTCCCTTCACTTCACGGATTCCATTAAGTCCCACAAAATTTGCTGACGTGACAAACTTTTGCTAACGTGGCACTTCCCTGAAATTGTAAAATCAAGTTAATCCCTTCCTTCACTTCACGGATTCCATTAAGTCCCACAAAATTTGCTGACCTGGCAAACTTATGTTGACGTGGCACTTCCATGTCAGCACTCATATGGGCCCCACATGACCCAAAATGCTAGGATGGGGCCCACATGAGAGCTGACGTGGAAATGCCACATCAACAAAAGTTTGCCCCGTCAGCAAATTTTATGGGTCTTAAAGGAATCCGTTAGTCAACCGTCAATTCAGAGGTAAATTGGCCTGATTTTACAAATTTAGGGGGCAATGTGGCACAATGTAAAGTTCAGGGGGCAATCTGGCCTAAATTTGCAAAGTTTAGGGGGCAAAAGGGCTATTTAGCTGTTTTTCTTTAGGTCATTCAATCTCTCTTCTTTTGCTGTATTTTTTGTTTGTGGGTTTCAGATTTATTATTTTTTTTCCGATTTCCTTCAAATGTTTGCAGATTTAGGGCATAATAACAGTGGGTTTTTGCTTGGGTTCGAGTTTGGTTTGTTTAATTTTCCCTATTTGGTGGAAAGAAGCCCTGTCATAAACTTCAAGGGACACTGCTACTAACACCAAAGGTGCTACTTGCATTTAGGAACCATCTTCTTTAAATGGTGATTAAGAAAAAAATTGTTGTTTTTAGAGAATATGATCAAATATGTTAAAGGAGTTTGCCTTACTTTAGACCTGAGTTATAGGATGAAGTTGTGCCATATATACAAATCAAAGATTGGATTTTTTGAGATGTAACTTATTGAAACAGGAAATTTTCTTCCTTGGGGATTTTGCTGAAGTGTAACCAGTGACAGTTGCTACCAATGAAATAATAAACTAGAAATGCATTCTTCGTGGCTTTCAATATATATATATATTTGCAATTGCCTTTGATATATATGTGGGAGTAATTGGGTATTGCAATTGTATTAAAATTGTGTGGCAAAATTATAATGTTTTTGTTTAAAAATTGGAAATCCAAAGCTTAAAAAACTAAACTAAAGAATGAAGCGTCAAAGACTTATCATGGACTTGAAGATGGCTATGGAGAGCAAGGAAAGGATGTGCAAGGGCTGCAAGGAAGCATGAAGATGCATGAAGATCATGGAGATATCGTTGAGCATGTTCCAAGCACCAAAAAGATGCTATTCGATCCATTGAAGATGCCTAATGGTTCAATGACAAGATCAAAAGCTAAGAAGTTCAAGGATGCAGTACTGGGCCTTGTTCGAAGTCATGATGATATGAAGACCATTCAAGTGCAATTGAAGCGCTTTGATGATGATTTGAGCGAGAAAACACCAATCAATTACAAGTTCATCACTTTGCTTGCTATTGATTCTAAATGGCCGGATTGACATCGTGGCATGAGTCCATTAGCTTTAGTTTGCTTTGTTTGGGATTAATTCTATCTTAGATTAGCTTATTTTTAAGTTTGGATGTTATTTGGGTTGGGCGCCTTGTTTTGACTAAGTCCAATCCTTAGCTATTTTTCTATTGGTTGTATTTTTGGATAGTTTCTAAAATGTTCTTTTGTGTAGCCTTTATAGTTGGACGAAAATTAGGGTTTTAGAGTAGATTATGCGTTGGTCTTGTGCCTATATAAGGCCACCAATAGCTCTTGTAAACATAAGTTGAGTTGATTAATAAAGTTGAGGATTATTTTTCCCAAATTGATTATCTTAGCTTCATTGTTCTAGTATGAGCAAACTTAGGGTTCTTCAATCTTGTAGAGTCCTAGCAAACAATTAGGTTGTGATTGCTTAATTGTCTGTGAATCTTGTGATCTTAGGTGTTCAATTGCAGGTCTAATTGAAAGCTTAAGGGCGACGAACGAAGAGGAAGACTAGGTTAGGTTTATCGACTCATACAAGTCTAGAAGTCTTGGTGTTTCAAGTTGATCTTTGGCGGGTCTCAAAGGTGGATTTGAATCTAACACAACTAGATTCGTATCACAATCCTTCACACTAAGCAAACAATTAGGTAGCACTAAATAATCAAAGTATAAAAGAGTAATTGTCACTAATAAAAGCAATAGAATGGATTCGAATTAAGAGAAACTATATAAACTAAGCATACTTCCTTACTCATCCCAATTTGTAAGAGATCTATCATGTGTAATGAGTCCTTGACATAAAAGATAACAAAAAAAATAAACATGCATACAGTTTGGCTAGATATTAGATTATAACTCCTTGCAAACGGCAAGTCACAACTTGTCACTAAGAAGGACTTAAGCGGTAGCTAATAGTCACCTGTGTGAGTAATGGGCAAACCTGTGCCATCACCTATTTTGATCGCATCGGTACCATCATAGTCTGAGGCAATTGATGGATTGTTTAAGTTAGTAGTAACATGGTGCGAAGCTCCATAGTCCAGACACCAAGATTTCCCAAATTGAGAACAATAAGCATAATTGGCACTTGGCCGAGTATAGAAAAAGGACTTCCCTTTGTGGCATTGTTTTGCATTATGTTCTATTTTGTCACACAATTGGCAGGTTGGTTTTTCCTCATTAAAAATGATATTTGCTTTTGGAATTGCACTGTAGGTTCTACCATAGGAAGGTCGCGATGACCTTCTATAGTTGTTGTAAGAGCGAAAGTTTTTGTTGAAATTCCCTTATTTTGCAAGGTTGGCAGTCGACATTTGGTTGCTAGAATTTTCGTCTTCTTGTTTAAAAAGGATTTCAAATGAATTGAGCTTGTCATAAAGCTCTTCATAAGTCTTCCAATTATTGTTTTTACATCTTTGATTAATTTTCTGCTTTTATAATTTAATTTCTTTTAATTTAAAATTACTTTTGATAACTCCCAATCTTCCTTCCTTGACAGAATTAATTACGATAGAAGTTAATTCTTCTATGTGGGTTCGACTCCTAGAATACTCAGAGATTTATTACTTCAATTGATTCTGTGCACTTGCGATTTAGTTCATTGGAAACACCGGTGAAAATACGCCGAAGCAAGCCAGAGATGGAAGAGAGGGTTGCGACAAGGGTGCACTGCTACAATACCAGTCATTATCAATGGTTCTCCTTCTAGACAGTTTGGTATGAAGAGAGGGTTGCGACAAGGGTGCCCTCTCTCTCTCCTCTTCTTTTTAACATAGTTGGTGAGATGTTTGCTGGATTGATCAGAAAGGCTACTACTAAGAATTTAATTGAAGGTATTTCGATGGGTGAGGTTGGCTTGAAGGTGAATTTATTACAGTATGCAGGTGACACCTTTTTGTTTAGCAAACCTTTGGAGGATAAAGTAAGAAATTTAGGAAGAATTCTTCGTTGCTTTCAACTAATGTATGGGCTTAAAATCAATTTTGGTAAGAGTAAGCTTTGTGAAGTGGGAGTGGATGAACAAATGCTTATTCGTTGGGCAGACTTGTTAAAGTGCTCAGTTGAAAGCCTCCCTATGAACTATCTTGGTTTACCTATTGGTGCTAATCCCCGCTCTAAAAGTATATGGAAACCGGTGGTGGACAGGTTCCAAAATATATTAACGAGGTGGAAAGGAACTCATCTATCAATGGCTGGTAGAGTCACTCTGATAAAGGCGGTATTTTCTAGCTTACTTTCTTTTTATATGTCTTTGTTTCCTATTCCGCAGGGGGTCAGACAAAATTTGAACAGAATTCAAATGAAGTTTCTTTGGCATGGAGCTAATGAGGGCAGGAAAATGCACTTGGTAGATTGGAACTCTATTTGCTGCCCTAAGGAATTTGGTGGTTTAGGTATTGCAAACTTGGAATTGAAAAATAAAGCTCTTCTAAATAAATGGCTATGGAGATATAGTGAAGAAGATTCCAGCATATGGAGGAAAGTTATTACTGAGAAGTATGCTCTAAAGGAGGATTTGCTGTTGCCATTGGGTATTAATAAAAGAAGATGCTCGAGTTTGTGGTGGAAGATTGTTGAGCCTCTTTATTCTAATAATGAGGATTCTAATTTGTTGAAAGGCGCCATGAAAATGGAGATTGGTGATGGTAAAAGGATTAATTTTTGGGAGGATGGATGGATAAATGAGATCATTCTGAAAGATAGTTTTCGAAGGATTTACGCCCTTGCCGTAAATAAAACAAGGAAAGTATATGAATTTGGTGATTGGAGGGAAGATAAATGGGTTTGGAATATTAACCTTAGAAGAGGTCTATTTGATTGGGAGAGGCAGCAGTGGGATGGTTTGTTTGAAATTCTGGAGTCGTTCATGTTATCTCTAGATTTTAGAGATAAATTGATTTGGAGATATTCCCCATCAGGTGCGTATACAGCTAGGGAGTATTATAAACACGTCTCTTCTATTAATTCTCCTCTTGATCCTTTTTGGAACAAAATTTGGCTTGGTCTCGCTCCACCCAAAGTGGAGTTGTTTTTGTGGCAGGCTGTTAAAGGTCGTATTATGGTTAAAACCCTTCTTTGTGAAAGAGGTTTATTGGCAGAGGAAGACTCAATATGTGTTGCATGTATGGAAGACAGGGAAACAGTGGAGCACCTTCTATTAAAATGTAGAAGATCGTGGCTAATATGGCAGTATTTTTGTGAGAAGTGGAAGGTTTGTTGGGTGATGCTGACATCTGTTTGGAGTGCTTTTTGGAGTTGGTTGGGGATCAGTAATAATGTTGTTTTGAGGTTAACTTTCTATGCCATTGTCTGGACCCTCTGGATAGTGCGAAATGAGGCTATTTTTAATGGAAATTCCATGGATACTGCTCAAATTCAGGATATAGTTGGGTATAGAGTGGCTTATTGGTGCAAGGCTAAATTGCCAAAAAGTTGGTTGCCGTTTGATGATCTGTTAAGAGCTCCTGAAAATATCAGTCTTGATTATGGGGCAAGATCCAGCATGGTGCATGCTGAATGCGAATCACCTGAGGTTGGTCAACTTAAGTTCAATGTAGATGGGGCTGCTAGGGGACAACCTGGAGAGGCTGGAATCGGTGGGGTTTTAAGAAATAGTGATGGTGTCATTAAGTTGATTTTCTCAAGATCTATAGGAGTGACAGACTCGAATATGGCAAAGTTGTTAGCAATTAAAGAGGCATTTCTGATCTCTGCAGCTTCCAATTGGATAAAAGATTACTATTTAATAATAGAAAGTGATTCAAAGAATGCTGTGAAATGGGTGGCTGAAGACGCTGAAGGGGTTCCTTGGAGATTTCGACAAATTATCATTCAAATTAATTGTTTAAAGAAGAAAATTGGCAAGTGGAAGGTGAAGCATATTTATAGAGAAGCTAATTCTATTGTTGATGGCCTTGCTAAAACTGGTATTGGAAGAATTTCAACTGTCTTGTCTAGCTTTGATTAAAGCTAGTGGCTGGATGGTGGATGCTGCTCTTTTGTTTGTTGGTAGCTGATGTGCTAATATTGTGTTTGTTGTGTTCTGGTTGCTGCTCTTATATGCGGCTAAGGCATTTTTGGTATTCTACTTGTTTATATTGTGGTTTGCTTTGGGGTTCGTTGTCGTAGTTGGATGTGCCTTCTGTTGTGGATTGGGTTCTCTATCTTCGGTTTTGTGGGGATGTACTGGGTTCTTTGTATTTTGGGGTGGAACTCTTTTCGGGAGTACTCTTTTTCCTACTCTAGGATTTTTTTTCCCTTAGGGTTTTTTCCTTTTGTAGGTTTTAATGAGGCTCCAGTGTTCCTTTTCCCTTGTTTTTTAATAATATTTCCTTGCTTTTAAAAAAAAAAGCCGGAGATGGAAGTAAAATGTAGTCGGAGATAAACGGAGGAAAGAAAATGAAGAAAAGAACTTGAGAGAAATCTGAATATGAGAAGAAAATAGAGAAAACCCTCTTTTAAATCAACGGTCACACCTCCTCAAACCACACAAATTTAAATGACAAGCCACTCAAAAATGACACGTGGCATAACTGAAGGGACACGCAATTGTGGAACGGACAACTAAATGTTTGAAGTTCAAAAGCCAAACTACCGTCGTTCGACCACCCATTTGGGCGAAAAGTAACGCTCCATAGCTTGATCGCTCGACCGGTTGCAATTTAACACTTTGTTAGCACTCCACATGAGAACAACAAGTAGCCCACCTTCCAACCATAGAACGTGTGTTGAGATAGTCATTCGTTGGGCCACTTGATAGCTGCCCTCACTCATGGGGACTTGATAGATGCCCTCACCCTTGACCATATCCCAATTGTCTAACTTGGAAGTTATCGACGAGTGAGTCTCATTCACCAAGTATAAAGGACGTCAAACGGCCATGGGTTAAACCCTGCCACACACTTTGTGTACACTTCGTAAAAGCACCTAACCCACGACTCGGAGCCTCACACGTGGGAGGATACCAAGCTACAGGGACTCCACATTGTGTATATATATATATATATATAAGGTAACATTTCAACTTTTACATGCATGACATATTTATTATTAAGCTCTCTATTGATTACCTACTAAACTATCCTCTACTCAGCGCATATACGTGGGAGACTAATTTAGACATTAGAGTGCTAACGCGGGGCATTCCCCACCACTCGAGTGTTATATGTCTTGCAATTAGTCTCAGTTAGGGAATAGGTCGTACGACAGAGAGTTCCATCTTAGGTTTTGACGATCTTAATATCAACATAGACTTCCAATTATTGTATTCCCTAAAAAAAAATCATATAGTACTTCTACTTTTCGTTTACTTTTCATTTTGTGATGGATAATAAGCAATCAAGAGACAATTCTACATCAAATCTTAGAAATAAGGTACATATCAAGTTCCATTGGATTTGATATAATGATACCAAAATTAGTGTATCATCAAATATAATTGTTTTATTGAACAATGTTACTTAGCATGATGGATTACTTATATGTAATAGTATGCTCTAAGATAATGAGATTTAATCATGTCAGTAATGACAACCTTATCAAAAAAAAATTTGCTTATAATGAGTAATTTTTTTTTTAGAATAAAAGGTTGTGGTTTTCATTGATAAGCATCATGATTACAAAAATGAATAGGCATACAATATCTCCATATTTGTTTTTCACCCAACTGGAAAATCTAATTTAATGAGTAAATATTAAATCATATATGCATTCTGCATATAAAGATCATGCCGTTTCTTGTATATATTAGAGGTAAATTCTACTAAAGAAGCTAAATCTACCTTAGGGCCCGTTTGGTTCGTGGGTTTCAAATATGTCTATGGTTATTTAGATTGATAGATTGATGGGTATATACATGGTTAAGTGAAATGACTGGGTATCCCATGTTAATATCTGATGACCGCGTTTGGTTCGCGAAACAAAACCCTGATATTTCACTTAAATTTGGGATGCCCATGTTGGAAATGCCCATGTTTGTTAGAGTCAAAATTGGTTATGTGATGGGTATTGTTGGCAAATTACTTGAATTACCCCTATTACTAATTGTGAGCATAATAAGCATACTTATGTTTTGGCCATAATAAGTATAATAAGTATAATAAGCATACTTAGATAAATCACAACAGTCCAATTCCTTTTCACAATTCATTACACATAGCAGAGTAATCAAATTATTTCCCCAACAATTATTCCTACAATTAGAGCAAAATACATGAAACCATAGAATTTTATATAAACCCCATCAAAAGGAACTGGACAATTATCAAAGTGCTTGTACTGGCAATTTCATATTTCACTGCTCCAGCTTCATACCAAACTGGTAAGTTCTTGATCCCTGTCACGCGAAGCAACTGCAAAAAAGTACTAATACTTAAATATCATCAAAATTTTGTGATGGATGTTTAAATTGGGAGGTTCAGACTTCAACCTAAACAATCCATTCGGAAGAACACCAACAACAGAAAGCTTATGCAGTGTAAAAAAAAATAGCACAACTAGGCCAAACCATTTTGTCCAACTTCAAGCTCTCTGGATCTTCTCCTAATCCAAGAGGGTCAAACCCATAGTCTCCAGCCAAACTAAAAGGGAAAGAAAAATGATTAAAAAAAGTATCCTAATGGCTACAAAATTCAATTGTCCAGAAAGGTTTCTATGGGGTAGTGGCTCACGTTCCATCCAAATAGGGCGGAGGGTCAAGTCCAGGGAGCCAGGTTGGTCGCTGCTCAAAAAACATCATCCCCATACCAAGATCCCAACCCGAAAAAATCAACAATAACAAATGCGTGGAAAATCAAATATATAGTAGAAACAAACAAACCCCAATAATCAACAATCCAATGTGAATATAACATAAATCACAATCCTTAAAAAGATTTTTAATCTATAAAAGTACATGAAAATTATACTGTTTGGTAGATCTCAAGGTGAGGAACAAAACCCAACAAAGCGGCGACGGAGATCGGAGCAGACGGCGACGATCTGGGCTAGAATCGGGATCCGGCGGAGAAACTAGAGAGAGAGGCTCTGTTAGGAGAGAGAATGAAGAGAGGAAAAAATGATGAAATGGAAAGAAATTTTGGCTTTATATAGTGGAGGGTATAAGTCGTAATTATTAAAATATACCGATGACAAATTGGTAAAAAAACACAATGCCATTCTTAGTGAAACACTCGGGCAATATTTTGGCCCCTGAAAACGTGTTGTAGCGTGTATTTGATACCGCGGGTATCATGGTACGTGTGGGTATTTCACGGGTATTTATTAACCCATTCAAATAGTATCCAAACATGGGAACCACGTGGTTATCACACGTGATATCCGTATAAATTCCAGGATACCCATGAACCAAACGGCCCTTAAAGTAAGATTTTAGGTTCAAATCTTTGGAGCACAGAAATTAGCTTCTAAGACAAGTTTTTCTTTCACCTGGAACATGACTTAGTTTTTTTTTTTTTTTTTTTAGATCGGAATATGACTTAGTTGATTCTAGATTAATTGGAAGTCATTACCGGATATGTAAGGAGATTTGTTCTAACAAATTACAAATGACCCTTCTTTCCTATGAATGTTAGATTTCAAGTGTCTTTCTGAGAGGCTTTGCACCTTGTTTTTAATGGTAAGGTATTAATTTCCTATGATATGTACCATTTTATTATTGATCTGTTTATACTTTGAGGTTTGAGCCTTGAGCTATAAAATTTAATTTCTAGTAAAACAGCAACAATTATTTCATATTTTTGTTGCGCATAGATGGGTGAGTGTGACAAAATGACTCAAACTTAGAGCTGGTAAAATGAACCCGAAACCCGTTTGAACTCGTCCGAATTCGAACCCGAAATTACCCGAGTTAACTAGAAAAGTCAACGTTCCGAACCCGTCCGAACCCGAAAATACCCGAACCCAAACCCGATCAGAGCCCGGACCCGAACCCGAACTTGAAATAATTTGAATTTAATAATAATTTATAAAATAAAATATTTTATTGGCTAGAAAAAACATATTTCCTTTTAATATTACATAAAACTATTATATATATGAATATAATAATAATCACAATTAAATGATTCAATAATCAATATAAAAAGTACTAAACTACTAAATATATATATATATATATATATATATAACTTAAAGCAAAAGACTATAAAGTACCAGTATAACTAATTAAAGTATAATTAATTAAACACATGAAATTTTAATTTTTTTAAACAAATAAAGAGTCTACAAAAGCAGATGATGAAACAGAAGCAAAGGAACGAAAGTTCTATCCTTGTTCAATTTAATCCCTTATTTTAGTTCAGTTCAGTCCCAAAATTCTTTAGTGGTTCAATTAAGAGTCTATCGGCTTTTCATTTGTTTAATTTAAGGCTTTCATTTTAATTATTTGTTTAATTTAATAGTTAATTTGTTTCAATCTGCAATAATTTAGATTTGATTAGCATTAATTAATTTAAATTAGTAATAAAGTATATGTATTTTATATTTAGTTCAATTAAGTTAAATGTTGCACGCCACTTAATAATGGTTGGTGACCGTAGTTTTTCTGAAAAAGGGTTTTCATTTTTCAACGAGTACGTGGTCGAGTTTTCGGGACTCCCTGAATGTCTCTATGGATGAGACTATTCTTTCGCTATTAATCATTTGTTAGTAATTTTTAACAATTATTCAATCTTTATTTATATATTGGTAATAATGTTATATTATATTATTATATTATATATATATCAATAAATTTATAATATAAAAGATAAAACAATTATTTTTATTTTAAAAAAAACCTTTAAAAAGAGCTTACACTTGAAACGGGATGAGCTGGATCCAGATCGGACTCTAAATATCGAATCGAACTCAAATCCGAGCTAAAACCCGACCCGAGCCCGACCCGAACCCGAAAATACCCGAATCCGACAAAACCCGAACCCGAAAATACCCGAACCCGCCCAATTGCCAGTTCTACTCAAACTCAAAATTTAACCTGAAAACTTGATGATGGAATTTGAGAAAAATGGATGCTCCCTCCATCCCATTATATCTGTCCAAATCACCAATATTAAGAAAGTTGCTTGGTTCTCAAATAATACTTTTCAAGATTACCCCCAACTTTATTTAACATATGTTTCTATTTTCATATTTAATAAGAGTAAAAAGTAGTCAAAAGTTATAATAATAATATGATAATAATATGACGTATCCATAAAAGTTACTCCCTCCGTCCCATATTATCTGTCCACTTTTCCCCTAATAGAAGTGGGCAGATAATATGGGACGGAGGGAGTATGGCTTAATGACCATTTTTCCTTCTATACTTTTAATATTTTTCCCCTCAACCTTTTAATTTGCAATTTTCACCACCTAAACTATCAAAATCGACACAATTTCTACTGGCCATCAAAAATTGTTGACATGGCCCGAAAAATGTTGACGTGTAACATTTCTTGCAGAAATTGTCCCGATTTTGATATCTTAAGGGATGGAAGTTCCAAATTAAAAGTTTAAGGGGAAAAGCATCCCCATTTTGATAGTTAAACGGGTGGAAATTCCAAATTAAAAAGTTTAGGGGAGAAAATGTGCCTTTTCTTAAAAGTTTAGGAGGGCCCATAAATTATGCGAATTATGCATACGTGTGGGTTGGAGTGATCTGCACTTTTTTCTTTTTTTTGGTACCGAAGTGATCTGCACTTTAAAACAATATATGTAGGATTATATATATAATTAGTTAGAATTATTAATGGCTGAAATCTCAATTTGGTACCAAATCTTTCACGAAAATCTCAACTTAGCACGTAACCTTTTATTCCGTCCAATTTGGTACCAAACGTTTTATAAATGGATCAATTTAGTACTTTTTCGGGCTTCTGTCAGCGAGTAAACCGCGTTAAATAACGCGTTTAGAGATTTTTGGGAAAACAAAAAGCCACATGGCATTTTCAGTTAATAAAAAATTATATAAAAAAACCTAATTAAATCCCGCCCCTATTTTCTTTTATCTCTTCCTTTACTTTTCCTCTTTTCCTTTTATTTTCTTTTTCCTTCTCCTTTCTTCTCCAAAACCGATACCCCTCTTTCCACTAAACCCTAGCGCCGCCTGCCTTGATCTCCTTCTGTGCCGCTGTCAGCCACTGATGGACTCCTCCACCTCGCCTCTTCCTCTTTCCTTTCCATCCTCCTACTTTTAAAAAACCCTCAAGACTAACCCAAAACACTCCTAAGCCGCGACCTCAAAGCCTGATTCCGGTGAATCTTACTGTCGTATCTTCATCAAAATCAAATATGTTCAACTGCCTCTTACGTTGAGGCCATCGCTAAAAAACACAGCTCCAGCCGTATGAATACCAAATAGGAAGGCAAGGCTGCAGCTTTATTAATCAGGAAGGAAAATCATAATCTTTGGGGGTTTGGTCTGACTCCAAGTAAGTAAAGTAGCTTCCTTTTAATTACTTCAATTTTAAGATTACTTAAATTGTTATCGTTTTGGTAAGCGAATAGTACTTTGAATTGCTCTGGATGATTCTAATTTTAGGTTTAATTTATTTATGGAAGAGCGACAGTATCTAATTTTGAATTCTGATTAAAAAAAAGTGTTATATTTCGTTGGTTTTGGGTTTAATATATTTTTATAATATGATATTGCAAATTGATAAATATTCGATATACAAATTTTAGTTTCCTGCTAATTGATAATCTATGCCGAAAGAGATGAAAATTTTATGCATTGAAATTAGTAAATTACTGGAGTTATGCTATTGGAAGTAGCAATTTTGACTTTTCAAGTATACTTCTAAACAATTCACCTACTGCTTTTTGGCCAAAAAAAAAAACACCTACTACTTCTAATATGCTCTTGACTTTTCATGTTTCTGCTCAAATTGTTTGTCTGTTCAAATTATTTGTTTGCTGACCGCCTTTCTTTATGAACTCACTATGAACTTTCCTTGCACCTATTTCCCCTCCTTTTGTAACTTGTTGAGTGGACTCTCAAGCCTATTTTCCATGGTGAATTCAGGTCTCACTATTCTTGATACAATATTAAGTTGATAAATAAATTTGATAAAAGGGTGCTTGGGGCAACCTACTTGATCATTGGGGCTTTTTTTTAGCAATATTGCCTTTTCATTGAGGGTATCATGCCAACTTAGAAGCAAAGATCAAAGGAAAGAAAATCAGGCCAAGAAGCATCTGCCTCAACCTCTGGATGCTAAGTGAAAGAAAAAATTTGTAATTTCTTATGGTTGTATTTAATTTTTTGTTCAAGATTTCCATTTACTATCTCTTTGTTGTCTGGTGTAGTTGACATTTGGTGGATATTTAATTGCTTTACATATTTTTAATAATTTATTTATGCAAGTTTAGCATATTTTCCCTAGACTAAATTCTTATTTCCCTTTAAATAAGCAGAATTTAGTTAGAGAAAAAATAGAGAGATTTGAAATAATTAGTATAAAAAAAATCTAAATTGATCAAATTTTGAAACGTTTAGTACCTATTTGAGCCCATTTTAAAACGTTTAGTACCAATTTGAGCTGGTTCAAAATGTTAAAAAAATAAAAAATAAAATAAATACCAAAAAATATTTAAAAAGCCACGTAGATAACGGAGTTAGGACTTGACGGTACGTGAGTTGCACTTCCTGAGCCCAACCCGAAAAAGTACTAAATTGATCCATTTATAAAACGTTTGATACCAAATTGGACGAAATAAAAGGTTTCGTATTAAGTTGAGATTTTCGTGAAAGGTTTGGTACCAAATTGAGATTTAAACCAATTATTGATTGTGAGTTTTGCTACTGACAAACCAGCTCACATATATTCATGATAGTAAGTAAACATAATTGTATACTCACTCCGATCCATTTTAAGTGTCACAAATCAAGTTTTGATTTATTTCATAATAAGTGTCACACTTATAAAACCATTACAATTTGTAGTACTTTTACCATATATACCCCTAATTAATGGGGAGTTCGGGAGAGAGAAGATAAATGTAATTAATAAAAAGGTTGGGGTGTTTAGGTCATTTAAAATATTTTTTACTAAATTTAAGCTGAGTTAATTATTGTCTTAATATGTGTGATATTCCTAATGTGACACTTACTCTGGATGGGAGAGAGTACATGATAACATAAGATTTATTTAATTAATAAAGCAAAAATAAGATGGGTCGACCAAAACAAAAGGGAAACCAAAAAAAAAAGTATAATCGTATAATTGGTTTTTTCCCAGTTTGGTTTAAAAATTTAAGATTCTTACAATATGCTGTCAAAACTTCTTTTTTTTTTCGCTCAAAATAAAGGATATGCTGTCAAAACTTCACGACAAAAGCTGCTAATTATTTGGGTTATAGTTTTAAAAAAATAAGTAAAGAAGCCAAAAGCAAAGACAAATGATTTTTCCCCCTTCACAAACATCCATCTTTTTTTTT
>AWWV01012564.1:0-12405 GCA_001974805.1 Corchorus capsularis
TTTTTTTTTGGCCTAACAAAGATCCATCTCCATAACAAGCCAAAACCTTTGTCTTCAGCTACTCAATTAATTAGGATCTCAATCATAAAACATTGTTTTTTTGGCCAAATCATAAAACATTGTTAATAAAACAAATTCCTCTCTTTCCTACCTTCTAAATCCATCCATTTTAATTTGGATTTAACCTCAAGCTTCCATTTTTTAGCTTAAAATTGTGTCAAGAATTGAATCGTTTTTGCTGAAAACCAATAAACCATGTAACATCAAGCAACTACAAATAAAATCATATGTCAATTTTTTTTTTCCCATTTTGTCTAATTGTTGAGTATATACATAATTATTCAAAGTAATCATTTATATAAGTACATGATGAGTTAAATATAAATTAAATTAACGGGGTGGTTGATCTACTTTGGGTATATGGTAACTATAACTTACAAGTAGTTACAACTCAAAACTTCCCCTACATGCTTTGAATAATTAAAATTCAAGTGGTTCATGGGTACTGCCGTACGTGGTCCTTTCTTAGAACCCAAATAAGGATGCATATGAGTTGGTTTTCAATATTGTATGATCCTGATTAATTAATACTATTTGATAACATAGTATGTCCATTTGTTATTGATTTTTGGATGGACAATATAATACTTCAACAATAATAGAGCGTACTAAACAAATTAAAAAATAGGAATTTTTTTTAATACCACCTCTTAATTGTAAAATGACTTATGATCAATTCTAATATAATTTACTCATCGTAACAATTACTAACCACAGGACACGTGCTTCGCATCGGGGTTGTGAAAGAAGGGAACAATTAAATACGAATATATAGGTATTAGTCTGTAATGATAATTGATTTTGCATAGTTATCTTTATGATTGATTCATTTTATAGCTTTTATATAGGTTATGAACATCGGAAGTATAAAAATGATATAAGTAAAATATTTAGTTGGTTTTTTTTAAGCTTAGATAGCTTCTATAAATAGTGATTATTTGTTGTAAGTTGAGAAACTAAAACCACACTTGACAGAAAATAAAACTTTAGCAAATTCTTATATTATATGGGAAGTCTGGACAAAAGAAAAAATATTACTGGATAAAAGATAATTTTTTTCTAGCTACAAATAAATAAAATGACCTTAATTAACATTAACACCAAAATTAATATGAATATAACCAACACTAACCAAATTAACTTAACCATAATTCGCTGAAATCAATGATTAAATTCATTACTAAATTGAGTCTTTTTGGACCTTCACTCACGTAATATAACATATGACATATATAATTTGATTAAATAATTGTAATTAACCGACACTTGAACAATCTCAATCGGACAAATGGACTGAAAATTATACAATATTAAATAAACCGGCAATCGAAACCACAAAATTTCGAAAGCATATTTTAGAATCAAAAAATTAAAATTGGCTTCTAAGTTATTCATGAAAGTTGTAGACCATGAAATCACATTTTAATAGACACTTGAATCACTTTAATCGGATATATAGAACAACAAATACAAAAATAAAAGACGAAGCGTTAAATCGTCCAACTCATAATTGTAAAGATTAAATAGTATAAAACATAAAAGTACGAGGATCATTTGATAAATAATCCAACAACAAAAATTATTTGTTTATGGAGATCAAACATAAAAATTCCATCTTGAACCCTCCGCAAAACTCATTAATCAAATTCAGGTTTCAGGCCCTTGACGAAAGTTGTAGATCGCACAATAACCTTTTAACCGACACTTGAACAATCTCAATAGGACAAGTGGACCGAAAATTATACAATATTAGATAGACCGGCAATTGAAACCACAAAATTTCGGAAGTATTTTTTAAAATCAAAACATTAAAATTGGCTTTTGAGTACTACATGAAAGTTATAGATCATTAAATTACCTTTAAATAGACACTTGAATCACCTTGATAGGACAAACAGAACAAAAAATAAAAGAATTAAAGCCGAAACGTTAAATCGTCCAATCTAGAATTTGTAGAGGATTAAATAGCATAAAGTATAAAAGTATAGGCATCATTTGCTAAATGTTTTTAGAAAAAAAAAAGATTAATTTATTGAGAGTGGGATCCATCAATAGTAAATTTTAATCATTGTTCCCAAAACGCCCTTGGCTATCAACCTAAATAGCGAAAAAAACCGAACATGAACATACCGAAATACCTGACAATTTGTTCTTGGGTGAACGTGGTGCATCTTATAGCTGGACAAAAGGATAATTTCATTTCCAGCTTTAATATATGTTATTGTTGCGCCAAAAATCTCTTTGGAGAATTCTTGCGAAAACTACTTAATGACAGCATGAGGGCGTGCCAGTCAATTTGCTGAAATTGACAAAGAAACTAGGTTTGAGAGAAAAAGTGAAGATCGGAGCGATTTGTGGGGACTGGATCAAAGTCACACCGAAGCATTTAAATCATCGATCCACTAGATTGACTTTCCAAAAGTGATCAAACAAGAACAGGGGGGAGAAGGACAATGCAATTGCCGTCTTCTCTAAAATAAACAAGAGATTTGTGTTTTAACGTCCTTGGACAAGATTGAACAAGAGAATATTGAAGAACGAGTAAGAACTTGTGATGAACAAGAATAAAAAGGCACGGAGCCAGAGAGATAATAAGCCGGAGCTTAGAGATTATTCCCGGAGGAAGTGTGAGATGTCGAATCTGATTTCTGAGCTTGGAACTGGTTCCTTTACATAGGGGGCGGCCTGGGCCTTGAAACTAGCGGGCTTTACTTGCTGAGAAAGGCATTTACTTGCTGAGGAAAGCGAACTCTTCTGATTGGTCGGAGGAAACTTCTAGGAAATTGCAGTGGAGTTTCCTTCTCCTTCTAGATGCTGCAGCAGGTGATAGGAAGGTGAGGAGAAGGGTGTGAGGCATCCCTCATAGCATATAGGCAACTTCCTCCTCATGATACCTAGGTAGTATGAGGTACTAGGTAGTATGAGGTGATAGGCTGCATCTGCTATATTAGGTATAGTCCCTGTTGCCTCCAATGAGTTGAAACTACTAAATTGGCTGAGAGGTGACCATGGAGTATGAGAGATATCACCTAGGCCACGAAATTCTCCATACTTAGCCATATTTAGGCCTTCCAAGGACGAAAATACCCTTTTTCTGAGAACTATGGCTATACCAGGGTGATAAAGTCACTTTGTCCTTAACTAAAGAAGGTGTAAAAGTTGCAAACGAGCTTGGATTGAGCTCAAACTTCATCAGTAGGTTTCGTATATCAGCCATAGACTATGGTTAAAATCTTGTCTGGATCTAAGCCTTCCTTCATAGTAAACCGAGAGTCTCACCTCAAACTATCCTTAAATGAAAAACTAGCATAAGTTTTTCATTCTAAGTCTGAATGAGCTGAAATTTTTCCAAGGGACTTAGAATATCCATATAAGACTATGGAAAAAATTCTAAGTAAAACCGAGCTCCCCTTGATGGTGAACTAGGTTTCTCTCCTCAAGTTGTCCTTAAATGAAAAACTAGCATAAGTTTTTCATACTAAGTCCAACGAAGCTGATATTCCACCAGTATACTTAGATTATCACCATAAGGCTATGGGAAAAAATCTAAGTAAAACCGAACTCCCTAGTATAGAGAAGTTGGTTTGTCACCCCAAACTGTCCTTAACAGAAAAACTAGCATAAGTTTTTCATACTAAGTCTGTTTGAGATGAAATTTCACCAAGATGACCTATGTGTATCAAGGATCATCATGGTAAAATCCTTTCTTGGAGCCGCACCCCCTAGGTAGTACTATCACGTTTGACCTTGCCTTTTTTTCCTTAAATGAACAAAATGCAAGTTTGCCTCTCAGGGGAGTACTACTAGCAGGGACGGCTTGACCACTATACTAGGGTGGTCATGTATAAGGGTGATGAGTGATAATATCTCACACCTCCCTTAGTTCAGTAAGTGCTTCTCTTGTTGTTACTCTCTTACTCCCTGCCTCCTTAGTGCAAGGGATGAGGAGACTGCATCCTATGACTATGATAGTCATAGGGCGGCCTTCCCTGGGTATGGGAAAGACTTAGATTATTTTATTCCATGATATATCTCCCACCTGCATGGTCAGGTATCATACAACTCCCTTCCTTACTCTCTGCTTGAGGTATCAGGTTGTTGTATCTAAGGAAGCTGTACCCTTGAGACTTGCTGCACCATATCCCTATAGGTAGGGGCGGCACATAGGGAGTAATTAATGATAATTATTCCAAAAATAATTATTATTAATTAATTTAATTATTAATTTTGGCCTTATTCATTAATTGCAAGATTTTCTCCTAATTCTGACAGAATCAGTGTGGTATAGAAACTAAGTTCTATCAGGGCTTCTGATCAAATCCTGACCACTCATCTTGATCTAGCACATGCAAAGACCAATTTACCCTCAATTGTAAATTGAGGTATAAACAGTTATAGATATCATCTAATGGTGTAAGTTTTGCACTCTTAATTTTAATAATTATAATCATTGTTTTTGTTTAAGGGTATTTCCAAATCTTTTTAAATCAAAACTAATCCCTTTCGAATCGGGAAAGTAAAAACTCAAAACCCTCCAACTAAGAGCAAATCTTTCTAGAATTCAGAGTAATAATTTTCTTAGGCCTAGTTTGACATTGCGTTTGGAAATTAAAAAAAAAACTATTTTTGACCCAAAACGCAATAGTACCAAATAGATCTTGGTTTGTGTCAAAAGCTGATTTTGAACGCAAAAGGCAAACCAACCCGAGAAGCTAATCCTTAGGTGCTTTTGCGTGTCAAAATTGCTTTTAAACATTAAATGTCTAAAAACACCTAATTATTTGTTTCTTTCCTTTTTAATTGACATATCATTTCTAGACATTTATCCTTCTACCATATTTTTTCACAGCAATACCAAACATTATTTATATTTTTCACCGCAATTTTGAAAATCACTTTTCAAAATCACTTATTCCAAATCAAACTTTTTCAAAACATAACCTCGATACCAAAAAAGGCCTTAGTCCTTTTGAGTTGTACTTGTGTCCTAGAGCAATAAAAGAAAAAGTGAATTTGGCATCATTGGACCTTTCGCCGATTGGGATCTATATTGAAGAACTTAAGCTTCTTAGCTCTATGTTTAACTCTTGTTCTTTTTGTCATGTTGGTCGAGAATGCAATGACACAGCTCATGCATTGGCTGTTTATGACTCTTCCCTGCCCGAGGATAGGGTCTGGATGGAAGAAGTCCCTGAATTTTAGTCTTAGCTGTACTCCAACAGTATTGTAATGATTCTCCAAGCTAAATAAAAAGATTCATGCCTTTTTCCTCAAAAAAAATTCATATAGGGTTTTTTTTTGGTAAAAAAATCCTCTTGTTTTGACTTTAGACTGAAAAAACGAAAAAAAGAGAGAGAGAGAGAAAGATCAAAAACCCATTAAACATGATGAGTGTATTGTTCATAAATCTCTCGAATATGTAGCATAGATATCTATCAAAATAATCTAGTTTAGAATTAGACTATCTATGACAAACAAAACATTATGAGGACATGAAGGATTTGGTTGGTTTATTAGTCCTATATATATAGTTAGTAATTAACTCAGAGAGAAGCAATGGACCACCTGATCTTTTTTGCCTGAGCCAAGGCAAACCATTGTCATCAATAACCTCTTTTGTTCCATAGAATTTTCATTAAAGAAAGTGATAATTTTTGTGGAATTGCATTGTATTCTCATCATGAAGCTACCAAATTGCCAAGCAAAATCTGATAAGCAATTAAAATTGTAAGAAATTTTGTTCTTTCCTTGCCTTAAGGCTAGGAAACAGCTATAAAAAAAAAAAATATATATATATATATATATATATGTATAGGGAGCTGTGCTTCTCTTACATTTCTAAGAAAGTGAGCTAAAACTAATTCACGATTTTCTTTTGAGCTCTTTAGTCTTCCTGTTATGTGAACCCGACCAAAGCCGAGTTAACCGGTAAGATGGGAATTTAATGCAATGATTGACTTGCCTAAACATAAACATAAAAAAAAAAGACATAAACAATTTGTTGCTAATTTTCTTATACCAGTATTTATTTATTTATTTATGTGTTTTTGGTGTTGAGATGTGAGAAAGAAGTGATTGGGTCAATGAGGATTTGCAAATTTAATTAAAGTTGGGTATTTCGTACATAACATTCGAGTTCCAAATGTAATCTCTTAAAGAAAATTCGTATGTTTTGAAAAATATGTAAATTCAATAGAACTTTGTACGTTACTCTGTGCTTGAAACTCTCACTTTTGTTAATGGAAATTGACCAAAAGTGGTAAAAATTTAGACTTATTGAAGGTACTCGACTTGAAACCTTCACAAATTCTATTCATAAATGATTTGTAAGCCTAAAAACTTCGCATGTAAAAATATAATGGATCCCAATATAGAAATAATTCTCATAAGTGACTTTTGGGATTAATTTAATTAAGATCCAATAACTAAATGTGGCCCAAATATTTTACCATGATTTAATGGGCTTGTCAGTTAGGGTTTTCAAGAAGAGTTTTTGATGGAAAAACTCACTTATAAATACATATATTAAAACCGTAGTACCTTAAAATTTTACACACCATCTAAAGTAGTTTATCAGAGACTAGAAGCACTCAATCCTGAGAGAGAGAAAGCGTTCTTCAATGGCTGGAGGTAAGTTGATCCGTTTCCGCATAAAGTTTATGGCATGTTAGATTAATTGATTTATGATCTTTGATCTGACATATGTTTGATAGATTAATTCTAACAGTTGGTATGAAGATGAGGGATATTGCAGCTCAATTAAAGGCTCTTGAGGTTGATATATCTGATTCTTTCCCGGTGCACTACATATTGAATTCCCTTCCGCCTCAGTATGGATCTTTCAAGATCTCTTACAACACACATAAGGATAAATGGTCAATCAATGAACTTCTGGCCATGTGTGTGCAAGAGGAAGTAAGGTTATCTACAGAAATGGGTGAGAGTGCACATATGGTAACTCAAGTAAAGAATAAAGGACAAGCCAAACAAAAGGGAAAGGGAAGAATTCCCGCTGAAGCTGACATCAAGAAAGAATCAAGTTGGTACTTCTGTAAAAGGAAGGGGCACTTGAAAATGGATTGTGTCAAATATAAGGCTTGGCTTGTAAAGAAAGGTACACCAACCTCCTTTGGTTTGTTATGAATCTAATATGATTGATATTTATCATAACACTTGGTGGGTTAATTCCTATTCTACAATCCATGTTTCTAATACCTTACGGGGTTTTCAAAACCAAAGGAAGCTAGTGAGAAGTGAGCGATGCATCTATTCAGGAAACCAGATACCGTCACATGTGGAAGCCATTGGAATATGCCAATTGATTTTAAATTCTGGTTTTGTTTTGAATTTAGAAAGAACTTTTTATGTACCAATTTTTTCTAGAAACTTAATTTTGGTTGCAAGACTTGCACCTTGGGGTTATTCCTTTAGTTTGGAAACTTTTTTGAAATTATATATTTTAAATCTGAACTTGTTGGAAATGGTACAATAGTTGATGGTCTTTATAAAATCAATTGCAAAATGATGGTTTTCACAATGCAATGCATGTTCATGCTGGTATTAAAAGATTTTTTATGAATGAAGGATCCTCTATGTTGCGACACTGCAGGTTATGCCATATATCCATTGAAAGGATAAAAAGATTGGTGAATGATGGGGTACTTAGTACTCTAGATTACACCGATTTTGAGACTTGTGTAGACTGCATTAAGGGAAAAGCAGACTAACAAGAAATGTAAAGGTGCCAAGAGGAGTTCAGGCATATTAGAGATCATACATATGGATATTTGTAGTCCAAATATGGACTCATATGGTCAGAACTACTTCATCACTTTCAAAGATGATTACTCACGATACATGTATCTTTACTTGCTTCATAATAAAAATGAGGCATTGGATGCTTTTAAGGTTTTCAAAGCTGAAGTTGAGAAACAATGCGGAAAGCAAATCAAGATTGTGAGATCAGATCGATGTGGTGAGTATTATGGTAGATACACTGAGGATGGACAAGCACATGATCCATTTGCAAGATTTCTTCAAGAGCAAGGGATAGTTTCCTAATACACCATGCTTGGGTCTTTTAACCAAAACGGTGTTGCGGAAAGAAGAAATCAAACGTTAATGGACAAGGTGCGAAGCATGATTAGCAGCTCCAAGCTTCCTAAATCCTTGTGGACTGAAGCTCTTAAAACGGTAGTGTATATATTGAACCGAGTTCCAGCCAAGGCTATTCCTAAAACGCCATTTGAGTTATGGAAAGGTTGGAAACCAAGTTTACGACATATACGCGTTTGGGGATGCCCATCTAAAATAAGAGTTTACAATCCACAGGAAAAGAAATTGGACCCAAGGACTGTAAGTGGGTATTTCATTGGATATGCTGAAAAGTCTAAGGGTTATAGATTCTATTTTCCATCTCATTGCACTAGAATTGTGGAATCAAGAAAAATGCTAGATTTCTTGAAATTGACTTGATTAGTAGGAGTGATCAATCTTTGAATCTAGATTCTGAGGAGGATCAAAGAGGTACTCAAGGTTCCACTTGAAGTGAAAGAATGGTTGTTGTACATAACACCCCTCAAGTCCAATTGGGTGTTGAACAACCAACTGCTAAGGTTCCACAAGTTGTTGATGATCCAATTGATCCAATTGTTCAACAAATACCTGAAATTGTTGAACAACCTGCCCTCCAACAGGATGTTAATACAAGATTAAGGATATCAACAAGGGAAAAGAAATCATCAATACCTAGTGATTTTGTTGTGTATCTACAAGAAACTGACTATAATGTTGGAGCCGAAAATGATCCTGAAACGTTTTCACAAGCCATGAGTTGCAAAGAATCTGATTTGTGGTATAATGCCATGAAAGATGAGATGAATTCTATGGCATCTAATGGAGTCTGGGATCTTGTCGAGTTGCCTAATGATGCAAAAGCCATGGGCTGTAAATGGGTCTTTAAGACAAAACGAGACTCATTAGGCAACATCAAAAGATATAAGGCAAGACTTGTTGCCAAAGGATTCACTCAACAAGAAGGAATCGATTACACGAAGACCTTTTCTCATGTATCTAGGAAAGATTCACTTCGTGTTATCTTGGCATTAGTTGCACACTTCGATATGGAATTGCATCAAATGGATGTAAAAATGGGCATTCCTCAATGGAGACCTAGAGGAGGAGGTTTATATGAAACAACCAGAAGGATTCTCCTCTAGTGATGGTGAGCATCTAGTATGCAAGCTCAAGAAATTCATATATGGATTGAAACAAGCCTCCCGTTAGTGGTATTTGAAATTTCATGATGTGATTTCTTCATTTGGCTTTGAAGAGAATGTCATGGATCAATGCATATATCACAAGGTTAGTGGGAGTAAGATTTTTTTCCTTATCCTTTATGTGGATGACATTTTACTTGCAACAAATGATAAGGGGTTGTTATGTGAGGTGAAACAATTTCTCTCTAAGAAATTTGATTTGAAGGATATGGGTGAGGCATCTTATGTCATTGGCATTAAGATCCATAGAGACAGATATAGACACGTTTTAGGTATATCTCAAGAAACCTATATCAATAAAGTCTTAGAGAGATTTCGTATGAAATGTTCACCAAGTGTGGCACCATAGAGGCTGAGTTTGCTTCTTGTTTTGAGGCAACTTCATATGGTGTGTGGTTGAAGAGTTTCATATCTGGGTTTAGAATTGTGGATTCTATCTCTAAGCCACTAAAGATGTATTGTGACAATTCAGCTGCTGTATTCTTGGCTAAGAATAACAAAAGTGCTAGTCGAAGTAAATATATCGACATCAAGTATTTGGCCATAAGAGAGTGCATTAAGGAAAATAAAGTGGCCATTAAGCACATTAACACTGAATTGATGTTAGTTGATCCTTTGACAAAAGGCATGCCACCAATGGGTTTTAAGGATCTTACAGCATGTCTGGGACTTGGTTCCAATATGTGATATGGTTATTTGAAACTCTTATCTATTTGGTTATTTTCTCATTTTGGTGTACACATTCGGTTTTTGAGAACAACAATTTTGGTTGGACCTCGTAACAAACATGGGGTTTATTCATAAAGTATCACTGACACTAAAGAGATTGAATACATTGTGATACATGGAAGACAATACTTGCTATAAAAGGAAATGTCGCCATGATTCATGTATTTTGTTTCTTTGGTAAGCATAAGAAATTCATGGATTTGGTATAAAATATATGGGCCAAATGGGAGAATGTAAAAATAATTCTCATAAGGTGGCTTTTGAGATTAATTTAATTAAGACCCAATAACTAAATGTGGCCCAAATATTTTACCATGAATTAATGGCTTGTCAGTTAGGGTTTTCAAAAAGAGTTTTTGATGGAAAACCTCACCTATAAATACATATTAAAACCACTTTGGTCCCTAGTCTTAGTACGCAAAAATTTTACACACCATCGTGAGAGAGAGAAAGCGTTCTTCAATAACTGGAGGTAAGTTGATCCGCTTCCGCATAAAGTTTATGGCATGCTAGATTAATTGATTTATGATCTTTGAACATGCATGTTAAATTAATTCTAACACCCAAATCCCAAAAATATTAAAATGATTGACGACATGTTCTGAACTTGAAAATAAGATAACCTACCTGAAAAAATTTATACACCAACTAAAAGTCTTTACTAGTATTACTGTATCATCACTGTACACCATTTATTTAATTTTACTATTGACCTTTAACCCAACATACCCTTTTATTGACTCCAATGATTGCCAAATATAAAACTAATTAAAGTAATTTGTTTCACCAAAGTGAGAACATTGTTTTTCACCCAAATTGAAATTAGTATCCAAGACGTACCCAATATGATCTTTTGCATTAGTAAACAAAAGTCTACAATCTACATAATTCTTTATCTAATTTTAGCAATACTTTATTTTGGCCAAAAAAAATTAGCAATACTTTCTGAGTTTGTACTAAAAAATTAGTTGATCATCCTCAAAAAGGAAATAATATATATGTATTATGTATTATAGTTAGAGTGTAAGTTTAATTTGTTTGAAAAAAATCGAATTCACTTCGTGAGATAAATGAGTATTACATATGAAATTACTATGTGAACACAAAAAGTTTATCGTGTTTGAGAAACGATCGAGAGGCGAAATCGCGAAACAAAGTACAAACGTTATCCTGTTGAAGAAGAAAATGTTAAATGCAAAGTCAAAAACAAGCAAAGGAATTGGATCAATTTAGTCATATGGACAGTAAGTCGAAGAGTAGACCAGAAATGAGACGGTGCATTAACTCACCATATCTGATGGAAAACGCATAAAGCTTAAGGAGAGAGGGCTAACCCTCTGCTGCCCTATTCACATCCAAAAACATCTCCATTTCTTCATTGTCTCCAAAGGCCAAGGGGGATTAATGCGTGTGGGAATTGCCCTTTTATCATATCCCATGTACCGGTGCCAAAACCTACTTGCTTTTTTATGGTTTTTTTCAAGCTTTGGTTTACCTGCAAAAATGCCCAAATTACTGTTCATTACTTACAATTACAATGAATATATAAAATCATACCCTACCAACGTGTCGGTATAACCCAAAGTTTTCCTTCAATAGATTATTTTCCTTAATAAATTAGTATGAAATAGTTTCGTTCCCTTCATTTCACCTTATTTTGGATCGAATTGTCTCATAAGTCAAATTTTAAAAACCCGGTCTCCAATTTTAATTATTTGTCTTAATCATTCGTGCATACAATTAGACACGTTCATTTTCACTAATATAAATGTTAATATACACAAAAGATTACGATTTGACAAGTAACAAGTGTGGAATTTGACTAATGAAACAAAGGTCCAAGAGCTGTAAGCATCATGAAGCAATATTTTGCCTAGAAGTATAGTAATCAATTTAATGTTGACATGAAATAATTAGTTAACATATGATGTATCTATGAATTAAACCAAAAAATAAAAGGACCCATTGGCCATTCTAGTTCTAGTAGTATTAATTAAGTAGTACAAATCAATTCCGAATCCTCAATCCTAATAACAATATCTCTCGAATGAAATTGAAGAACCCAATATGGCCATGGTGGATTTTTCTAAGAGAATTCATGAATCATGGGTTAAAGAGCTAAACTTGAGAATTTCAAGAGAGGTTAAGGAAATTTTGGTGCTTTGGCGTTCAAGGCCCGCCAATGGCCTCTTTCCGCTTTTTACGGGGGAAAGAACAGAAAAAAAAAATTAAAAATAAATAAGAAAATAAAAATTTGCTTAATAAAAACTTTTTTTATATAATAATTGCTCAATGTAACTAGTAATTAATTTAATTAATTAAATGGTACTAGTAATAG
>AWWV01012565.1:0-17794 GCA_001974805.1 Corchorus capsularis
CATCTATAAAACTCCATTGCAGCCCAACCAAGACCTCCCCCTTTTCCCTCTCTCTTTTTCTTTGCTTTTTGTGCTAAGCATTTTCTTCACCAAACAACATATCTTCTTCTTCCCTTCCTTTTTTGATCTTTCCCCCTCTAACCACCTCTCTGCAATACAAATGCAATCATTTTGATCCCACAATTCATTCATTCCCACTCAAATTTGAAAGAATCCAAAGTTAAAAAAATCACAAGCTAGTGGACTTTTTGTGTTTTTGGTTTTAAATTGCCAAATTCTTGATTTGGGTTTGAACATAGAGCTAATTCTCTTGAAATGGAGAACCAGTTTTTCCTTAATGCAGGAATCCCACCACCGGCACCGCCATTGCACTATGGACAGTCTTTATCATCATCACCAATGGTGGCTTGGCAGTCTCTATCTTCAGCCATGGAAATTCAGGCAACCGAGCTGAATTGTTCCCCTGATCAGTCCCAATCCCAAGATTGTTTCATGAATCCCAACTGGGAAAAGTCAACAGATTATGGGTTGCAATTTGAGTCAGCGTTGAGTTCAATGGTGTCTTCTCCAGCTGCATCGAATTCCAATAACATTTCCAATGAGAGTTTCATGATCAGGGAACTGATTGGGAAATTGGGAAGCATTGGAAACTCTGGTGAGATTTCCCCTCATTTGCCTTCTTACATCAAAGGAAACAACAGCACCAACACTTCTTGTTATAGCACTCCATTGAATTCCCCTCCTAAATTGAGCTTGCCAATTATGGATGGCTTGGTTAAAGAGAAGCTTCCCAGTTTGGGAAAATCAATGGGGTTGAATTCCAGTGTTGCAGAATTCTCAGCTGATCCTGGATTTGCAGAGAGAGCTGCTAAATTCTCCTGTTTTGGGAGCAGGAGTTTCAATGGCCGAACAAGTCAATTTGGACTCAACAACAACAATAATAACAATGATACTGTTGCTGCTTACAGATCTAATCCCTTGACTGCAAATGCTAAGCTTTCTCGTGTTTCAAGCAGCCCTTCTCTCAAGGCAATGGGATCTCAAGTTGGCAGTGTTCAAGTCAACAATAAGAATTCTCCATTGCAGGATCGATCTGAATTAGCCAATTCTCAGGAGGAATCAACCCTTTCTGAACATAATCCCAATTGTGATCCTGGTTTCAAAGCTTCAAAAGAATCCAATTCCAGGAAAAGAAAGGCGGTTCCCAAAGGAAAATCAAAAGAAACTTCATCATCCCCAAATGCTGCAAAGGTATACCCTATAGAGTTTAAAGAGTTCTTAACTTTTAAGGTTTAAAAATTCCAATTCTAGATTTTATGGAATTTATTCTTCTTTTTTCAAAATTCAGTAATTACCCATTTTTTACAGGAGTCTGAATCAAAAAAAGAACCAAAAGAGAAGCGATGCAAGTCCACAGAAACCAATGGAAATGAAAATGGCTCTGTTAAAAGTAAAACAGAGGAAGAAGCAAAAGGAAGCGATGGAAATGCAGGGGATGAGAAACAGAGCAAGTCTAACCCTAACAATAATAATAATACAAAGCCTCCCGAACCTCCAAAGGACTATATTCATGTTAGAGCCAGAAGGGGTCAAGCCACTGACAGCCATAGTTTAGCTGAAAGAGTGAGAATTCAGACTTTATAAATTATAAATTCACTTTTCAAATTCAAACACATTGAACATTGGCTAACAATATCTGTCAAATTGATCAGGTCCGCAGAGAAAAAATCAGTGAAAGAATGAAGCTTCTGCAAAATCTTGTTCCTGGTTGCAACAAGGTCTGCAATTTTTCTGTTCAAAGATTTGGAAAAGTTCATCTAAAGAAAAGAGTTGTTTAAGTAAAAATTATTGCCGTAATTCATAAATAATAAATAGTATAATAATGGGTGTTTGGATTTGGAATTGCAGGTCACTGGAAAAGCCCTAATGCTGGATGAAATTATAAACTATGTTCAATCATTGCAGCGACAAGTTGAGGTAGATTAACATTTATTAGTGAACGTGTGGAGATAAAATTTCTTGGGTCACAAGTTTTCTCTTCTTGACTAATGGTTTATTAATAATATTTCAACTCTTTTTAATTGGGCAGTTTCTCTCAATGAAGTTAGCTTCAGTGAATACCAGGCTGGATTTTAACGTGGATAGTTTAATGTCAAAGGATGTAAGTTGTTTATAAACTCTCTTTATGCATTGCCATTGCCAACCAACACTTAATATATATTTTATTATAGTATTTCATTTTCTATGGAGATTGGAGAATAATGGTTTCAATTCTTCTGAATTAGAGGGGATTACCTTACCTGTAATTTCTTTTGTTGTTTTGCAGATATTTCAATCAAACAATACTTCTTTGCCACATCCAATATTCCCAATAGATTCCTCGGCGGCAACTGCCTTTTTGGGGCAACAGCAGCAGCAGCAACCCCAGCAAAATCCAGCATTACATAGCAATATTTCCAATGGGACAATGACCCAATGCTCCTTGGACCCATTAGATTCTGCTGCAACTATATGCCCTAGCCTTAACACCCATTTACCTCCTATTAACCAGTTTTCTGAATCTCTCCCTCAGGTAAATTTCATTTCATACCTCCTCTCTTATGAAAAAGGAGAAAAAAAAAATGTGATCCCCAATGAGTTTTTCCATCTAAAAATTTGCCTAATCTTTATCTTTCAGTACCCAACTTTCTATGAGGGTGACTTGCAAACCATTGTTCAAATGGGGTTTGGTCAGAATTCTGGCCAGGACATGGAAGCACTACATGGTAAGAAAAAGTTAATGCTCCCCTAATTACTACTAGAGTTTAGTGTAGCAAGAAAAAGTGTTTGATTAATTATGATTATTATTGATTATTGTTAATGTTAATAATGCAGGGTCAAATCAAGTATCTCACATGAAAGTTGAGCTCTAATAACCATTCTTTGGGTCCTCGATGGATTTTTTAAAGGTTCAGAAAGGAGACAACGGCTGCTGTATATACAAGGAATTTAATATGGACTAGCCAACTATGCTTAGGTTTTCAAAGAGGAGGAGATTCTTTCCCTTTTCTCACCTTCTTTTTTTTTTTAAATTTCCATCTTTTCTTCTTGGGTCTTGTCAATGATTGTGTCTTCTTCTAATTCTTTTTGTGGAGTTTTTTTTTTTTTCCATTTTACAAAAAATTTATCCACTGTAAAATTTGTGTATTTTCTATTCCTTGGTGCAAAAATCTTTGTAGCAAAAAAGCACCAACCCATTTGTAAGATATATTAATTATTAATTAATTAATGCTAATTAGATGATTATAATTGAGAGAAGACTACTCTTTTTTGGTTTTACCTTTTTGCACTTTTCTTAGCAGCTTTCAATTTCTACACTAGTATTGGACATTCAACTTTATGAATACGAAACATAATCTCACAAATTTTTGAAACAAGATTTTCTCATGGAAAAACTTTTTGCATGGAGATGGAAGTCACAATCACATCAAAATTGAGCGGCATGGTTAGATCGCGTAATCTGGTGGATTTGATGCTCTTTACCTAGTGTTAACCAGCTGTATTTGTTGGGGGCAAACTCCCCTTTATTTCTTCTGCTCTTTCTAAAGTCTAATTAGAGTGATTAAGACATTGGGTTACTTTGAGCTGGGTCAACCCATGATTTTTGGTAATTTCCTTGTAAATTTTTTAAAACCAATCCTCCTAATATAAGTCGGACTCATAGGGGAAAGCTCTAATAACTCTTCTTCTCGATCATTTATACAACTCCAATATAGTCAGTCCTTCAACTCAATCCAAACGGTAATTTTCCTGTAATTTATCATACATTAATTAACAAAAAGAAGAAGCTTCTGTTCCTTTATTTATTTAACTTTTTTTAGAACATATTTTACTCTTTTTACTGTGACAGAAACAAAAAGAAAAAAGAATATTTTATTTGCGCATAAAAACAAAAGGTTAGAAGTTATAACCACCATCTTTAATTATACTTACTAACCTTCTTTTCTTTAATCAATACTATATATCTGCATCAAAAGAATCCCAGGTTGGCAGTGGTGAGATTCTGACTAGACCCAATGAATCATTGAGCTTTATAATCTCACCTACTTTCAAAAACTATCTTTTTTAATCAGAAGAAGAAAAGGTGCAACAAAAAAAAAGTTATTATTGTAGTGGAGTTCAGGTATGGAAAGATGCTTATAAAACAAATAAAAAATGGGTAGTATTTTTTTTTTTTTTAAAAAGAAATTATTTGAGGTTTGTTAGTAAAAATCCTGTTTCTGGGGGCATAAGATTTTTGGGTTTGCAGCTTTTTTAATTGTAAATTTATATTTTTAATTAAAGGGTCTATATTATTGGTCTGCAGATTAGGGTTTGTTGTTTAATTACTAGAAAGATGCTCTGAATGTGGTGTTTTGTGATAAAACAAAGTTAGCAATGGAAGATGTTCATGTAACAGTCTTTGTCCCTAAAATGTTTTCTTTTAAATAAAACCAATCATTTAGCGACGTGTCTAGTGACTGAATTTTAGTAATATAATAATATATATTATATACTAATCTCTTTTTTCTTATTTTTGTTAGTATAGATTGTTTTATCTGTATTTCTTTTTTCTCATTTCATTCATCGTTTTGGCTTGATTCTGCTAAATTGCCTGTTAATTGTCAGGAAAATTAATCTAAGTACAGACAGGGGCTGCTGCTACATGATAAGCTTCGCTGGTAATCTAAATCTAAACTTAAATTTTTTTTTTCAAAAAGCATAAGTGTCAATTCTTGATCAAAATACCATACAGGTCCCTCTACTTATAAAAAGGTATCAATTTGATCCCTATATTTATAATTTGGTGTCAATTGAGTTCTTCCGATAATTGAACCATCTATTTGCTGATGTGTTACGTTAAATGCTGACATGGCCTAATAGGTGGAACCCGTTGTCACATTTTTAGAATTATTTTTTCGGAAAAAAAAATTTAAACAAAAAAATATATATTTTCTCAAATATTTCGTGGGACCCATCAATATTCTTGTCATTACTAATCTATATCTATCTATCTATACTATATATAAAAGTACGAATATGAGGAAACTTTATATTTTTCTATTGTACCCTTTTTTTCAAATATATTTCTAAATTGTCATTATTAAATAAATTTTAATAATTCCACTATTAAAATAATGGAAATTTAGATTATCTTCATTAATTAGGATCCAGCGTGGCTAATAGGGATGCCCCACATCATCTTTAGTATCGTCCAAAACATTCTCCAAGTCGGTTTAGGAGAAGATCAATTCTGTTCAGAAATTTCAAGGGCAAAATTGTTCACTGAAACAGCAGAATTAGGTCTCGAGATAAACATAAAAGTTGTAGATCTCGGAATCATCTTTCCAACAGTACCTCATTTGCATTTTTCTGAGCTCTGGATCAAAAGTTATGAATTTTCTTAAAACACTGCTCTTGTGAAGCCCTCCTTTAAATAAGATTTAACAATGCTGCATCAGGACTGAATCATTACTGCATCATAATTACTGGTTGGACTTGGACTCCTTCTTTGGGCTTCCATATTAACGAATTGAGACTAAAAATATCAGATTTAGACTTCAAGACATCTAGCTTGGCAATTTGGACTTCATGAACTCAAAGGAGCCTATTGAGCCGAAATGAGACAAAATCAATAGTTTCTCCAAAGTTATCTATATTATGTATAAAAGTACGAATAATTGAAAACCTTATGTTTTCCGATTGTACCCTTTTTTCAAATATATTTCTAAATTAACATTATTAAAATTTATTATTTAAAAATTTATTATAAAATTTCAATTTAGACCGAATTATAAGTTTGTAAAATTGATTTTCACTGATGAACATGCAAATTTCTACAAATGATGGGAAACTTTATGTTTTCCGATTGCACCCTTTTTTCAAATATATTTCTAAATTGCTATTATTAAAATTTAGTATAATTTTATTATTTAAAAATTTCAATTTAGACCGAATTATAAGTTTGTCAAATTGATTTTCGTTGATGAACATGCAAATTTCCTTTACTATATCTTTTGAATTTAATATTTTACTTTTAATTTCAGTTTTTTAAATGTCAATAAAAAGATTAAACTAACACTAACACGTACAATACTATTGTTAGTGAAGCTCCTTCTCTTCGTTATATAATGTTTTGCCGCATTCACTTTGTTTAATTGGAAATTGTTAAATTAGAAGAGTAGGTGATATTATGATTTTGATTTTCTTGTCTCTGTGTGGTTATCAAAATTTCATAAGATGGTTATTATAATTTCATGAGGTTATCAAAATTTCATAGTGTGGTTACCAAAATTTCATATGGAAGTTATCAAAATTTCATAGTGTAGTTACCAAAATTTCATAGGATCAGGTTATTAAAATTTCTTAGGAAGGTTATTGAAATTTCATAGTGTGGTTATCACAATTTTATAGAAAGGTTATCAAAGAGATTATCAAAATGTCATAGCGAGATTATAAGAATTTCATAGTGTGGTTAACAAAATTTCATGAGGTTACTAATATTTAATGGGAAGGTTATCAAAATTTCATAGTGTGGTTATCAAATTTTTTTAGCGTGGTTATCAAAATTTCATATAAAGGTTATAAAAATCTCAATTTCATAAGGAGTACCAAAATTTGATAGAAGGTTATCAAATCTTATAGAGTGATTATCGAAATTTCATAGAGATCAGATTATCAAAATTTATAGGAAGATTATTAAAATTTCATAGTGTTGTTATCAAAAATTTCAAAGCGAGATTATCAAAGTTACATAATGTGATTATCAAAATTTCATAGAGGGGTCAACAAAATTTTATAGAGAGGTTATCAAAATTTCATAAAGAGTTATCAAATTTTCAAATTGTGATTACCAAAATTTCATAGTGGTATTTCTGGGGAGGTTATCAAAATTTCATAGTATGGTTACCAAATTAGGAAGGTTATTAAACTTTTATTATGGAGTAATCAAAATTTCAGGGAGGATATCAAAATTTGATATGAATGTTATCAAAATTTCATAGTTTAGTTTTCAAATTTTCATAAGAGGGTCATCAAAATTTCATAGGGAGATTAACAAAATTTCATAATGAGGTTATCAAAAATCATAGAAAGGTTATCAAAATTTGTAGTTATATCAAGATTTCATAAGGAGGTTATCAAAATTTTATAGGTATCAAAATTTTATAGGAAGATTTATCAAAATTTCATAGCGGGGTTATCACAATTTCATAGTGTGGTTATCAAAATTTCAGAGTGTGATTACTAACAATTCATATGGAGGTTTTTAAATTTTCATAACATGGTTATCAATATATCATATGGAGATTATCAACATCTCATAGTGTTGGTTATCAAATTTTTATTGGAAAGTTATCAAAATTTCATAGTTATCAACATCTTAGTCTTCAAAATTCCTTAGGGAGGTTAACAAAATTTCATAAGAAGGTTAAAAAATATTTATAAAAAGGTTCTCGAAATTTTATAGTATCGTTATTAAAATTTCATAAGGAGATCTTAAAAGATAGTGTAATTATAATAATTTAATTGGGAGGCTATCATAACTTCATATGAACATTTCATTTAAACACGTTGGGTCACGTGCAATGCACGTGAAAGTTAAAACTAATAATAATATAAAATAAAAATATATAATTACTTTCTTTTATACAAACACACCCAAACAAAAAGGGATCAAAACTGCTCCAAACCCAAATATAACATGATAATATATATATACCAAGAACAATACCCACAAACTCAAATATAACATGGACTTCACTAAAGGGCAATACCCTCCCAAAAAAATTTACATACACAGACACAATTTTACGCTCTCTTCAGATCAAAATCTACTCTTTCTAAATAATAGTATGAACACCTTATGAACATTTTACCTTCCTGGGAAAATTCATAATAATCAAACCAAAAAATGAAATCAAAATCTAAGCAAAAGATGAAAGCCAATCTTCCAAATTAATCAAAGATGAAACCCAACGTGCCTATAATCTAAAAAACATAGAATCCCTCTTTTATATTGTTTTCCCCAAACATTGAATCGCTAATTAAATCTGACCAAAATTGCTGGCCACATTCTTCCGGCAAACCAAATTCTCGAAAACTATAATTATACAAATTATTTAAACTTCATAAATCAATCTAAAATAGTTAACAAGAGAAGCTAAAATCCATAAGTTTCTGTCACCATTTTTTAGCATATTTTGGGTCATCTTTTCATTCATGGGAACAATTTCATAAATCCTTTTAATCTTCAATAAGACATCATCAAAGGAATGCTTAAGTTTTTGAAGCCTAATGAGACCAAATTAGTTCATAAATTTTGTTATCTTTTAGGTGTTATTTGGTCTCATATGTCTCTATTATAAGTCTAATCATGCCGTTTTGGATTTGTAGGTTGATTTTGGGAGAAAAGTGCATTATGACCGAATAAGAAGCTAAATGGAGCATTTTGGAGTTATTTATGGATCCAAGGACTTAGAGCATGGATTTGATGATTCCTAGCCTATGGAGGAGACGTTTTGGAGCTTCAAGACTATACATGGTTCCCCACATGTATTTGATGGTTCACCACATGACTTGATTCTCATCTTGATAAGTCATGAAACTTCACAAGAAGCTTGGCGAAGATGAACTAGCTACATGGACGAGATGGCATGGAAGTATGGAGAAGAATGGAGACATATGGCTAACCACATGAGCTAGTGGTTGCATACATGTCTACATTAGGAAGATTTTGGCAATGTGCTACATGAAGACTTTACACTTGGATAAGACCTTGTGTAAGGAGCTCCAAGGAGCCCAAACCGACCCAGGAGGAAGCATTTTAGGAGTCTTGACAAACCCTAGTCGTGACCCCTATATATACATACTTTTCCCTATATATAGTTTAGAAGGAGGGAAGAGAGGATAGCTCAGAGCAAAAGGCTAAGGCCAAAACACTTATTTTTCTTTTATGCCGAATTCTATTTTCCTTAAGATGGATTTGATCACTCAAGTGATAATTGAGTAGTTTTCTTATTTCTCATAATGTAAGTTACATTGATCTCTTGACTATATCATGGTGAGACTATTTATGGGTTAGTATTGAATCAATTTCAGTTTATATATCTTGATCTTAGTTTGTTCATATGAAAAAATAGGATTCCTGGCAAGTTGATTGTCTATCTATATGAAGTATGCTTTCTATTAGATCTTTATGATTAATTATTTGATCGAAGCAAGAGTAAATTGATGATACTTACTGAGGATTTGATTTGCTTAGATATAACTATTGCATGATTAGTAATAGTTTTCTATGAAGCTGATTATGTAGCCTAGTATGTCATCTGATTGATCTTTGTGCTCAATCCTTATGGAGTGGTAAGGCTATCAACATTAGAAAGTATATGACATGAAGTTGTATGCTTCAGATGAATGCATGATTGTACTTGGTGAGTTGTGTATTCAGCTAGGTATTGATTTAATAAGAAAGAATGGCTAGACCAGTTGCAATTCAACCGAGATGCTATCCAGCCGAATTGATTGTGTATGTGGAATGATTTGGATGATTGAATAGTCTAGGACCCACGAGTCAAGAGTGATTGTGCTTATGTTATGAAAAAGCTTTCTTATTAGTGTTTATGCACTAATTTACAATTTGGGTAATTAAGTAAGTTGTGGCAAATTGTCTTAGTCCAAAGCCTATCATCCCTTAAACATTACATGAAACCTTGTAATTAATATTTTGAAAAAATCATTAATTGTTTTTTAAATAAAAATATACACATAATTGGCGTCAGCCCCATCTTGCTTGAGTTTTGGGGTCGATTGGTGCGAGGGACCAAATTGCAAAGAAAGGAAACCTTTGGCCTAATGTTATAATTAATCCAATAACTTCTTACTTTACAAAATAAAAAAAAAAATTATTATACCGTCAGCTCCCAATTTAATTTTGAGCCGACGGTGTGAGTTTTTAAATAAAAATACCATCGAGTCCAATTTGCTAGTCCCAACGGTGTTGGTGATTTTATTTCCCAAAATTAAAAGTCAAACTTGGTTTTTCCTTAATGATGATTAAGGCCAAATTATGGCTTTGATTCCAATTAAAAACCAAATAATGGTTTACCAACTTGGTCTTTATGCATTAATGAACCAATAATCATTATTTTTTCCAAAGCCAACTTAATACCATCGGCATGGAGAAGTCTAAGCCGACGATATTAAGCATAGTGACCATTAAGCAATTTGGCTTAGTTTCCTAACTGATACCATCGGTATGAAAAAATTGGTCCTGGTGGTGTAAAAAGAAATAACACCATCGGGACAAATGGTAAGGAGCAACTATACCATCGGGACGAAGAAATTGGTATCGATGGTGTGAGGAAAATTATACCGTCGGAATGAAGAGTTGGGTACCGATGGTAAAGCAAAGGAAGCCAATTACACCATCAGGACAAGGAAGTGAGTACCGATGGTGAGGAGCAATTACTCCATCAAATTGCAGTAGTCTATATCGATGGTGTCTTGGGTTTGATATCAAATTGGCCTCAGTTACCAATTAAGGCCAATAGCCAAGTCCAAGCAACTCTATCGGCACAATTTATTGGAAAATAGTCAAAACCATGTTGAGTGCAAAAATATCAAGCATTCACATATGAAGAAGTTGACTAATTGATCAGATTCAAATTTATACTGATAACTTAAGTTCAGGAAGATGATCAGAATCAATTTGGAGTTAATGTTGAAGACAATATCAATTTGTCATCATGATTGCTATCTTGGAAGATTAATACGTTGATTCCCTGACTTGTGGATCTAGATTGACGCTATGGCTATATAAGTGGAGCCATCCAGGGGTGGAACCAGGAAATTTTCTTAGGGGGGGGGGGCCGACCGGTGTATATACATACATATATTTCAATGAGTTAACATCTAATTATATGTATCACATGAATTTATGTTAAGCTAAGGATAATTATATAATAATATAAACTAGTTAATTTAATGTCATGAGTTAAATCATCGCCAACTTAATGAAAAATAATAGTATAAATAAAGCGAGAAGAAAAATACCATAAATAAATAATTAATCCTTGAATATATTGAAAGAAATTAAAGAAAAACTTATTCGTTTATATATAAAATGTAGCAAACTTATAGTAAGTTTTATCGAGGGGGCCAAATTTTAAAAAATTATTAGGGCAAATTATAAAAAATGGGGCCAAATTAAAAAGTAAAACTTATGGGGGGCCAAAACAAGATTTCACCATTTTCTTTGATTGAAATTATATGACTACATGAGAACTTTCATTGGGTGGAGGGGGGGCCATGGCCCCTGCTGCCCCCTCCTCCGTTCCGCCACTGGAGTCATCTACAACGTAGAAGCTCTCTCCGGACAACCCTTCCCTTGCGGAAATACAAACCTCTCTCTTCAAAGATGCAAACGCTTGTTTAATCAACCTTGTCTTTACTTTTCAACCTTGTCTTTTACTTTTCATCACCCTTATTCTTATAAGTTGTAATCTTGCTTCTGCAATTCTAGTTTAAATCTACTTTTCATTTTCTCTGTTCATCAATCTCTAGCTTTATTACTCAAGAATTACCCAATATGTTTAATCATTTAAACAGTCTTCTGTGACTTTAAACCAGAACTCACAATCCATCTGATCTCTCTCGCTTTCGCAAGCTCGATTTCTTACTTTTAAGTTTTACAAAAGCTCTTTGTTATTTTTTCTACAAAAATAACTAGCACGCCTCGAACCTCTCTCTTCCCTTAAAGGGATTCAACGTTAAAGACCTTTTTGGACGCACTAGGGAATTTTAGCACAACACCTAGTAACTTCATCACCAACAATATGCCAAAATTTTTGAAAGAAAAATGCAGGCATACCATCAGGACCAGGAGCTTTGGTGGGGTGCATCTGTTTAAGGGCAGCAAGATCTCCGTGGCAAAGAACTCTGCGAGAAGATGTTTATTCATCCCTGCTATGATTGTAGGGTGGACAAAGTCAACTATTTCATCATAGCGCGTTGAGCCATTCGAGACAAAGAGTTTCTTGAAATAATTGGAAGCAATTTCTTTAATTTCTGCTGGATCATCAGTCTTCCTACCATCCTCACCTTCTAATTCCCTAATAAAATTCTTATACTTGTGCTTGGAAGCTTGCGCATGGAAAAATGCTGTATTTCTAGCTCCATCTTTTAACCAATTGACCCTAGACCGTTGCATCCAAAATGTTTCTTCTTCTTCTAACAACATATTAATATCCTCCCTCAACTCTTTTTCCCTCTAAATATGTCCATCACTACCATCACCATCACCTAACTTCTTCAGAACAGCAGAAAGTTCATCAGTTTAACATCGAAAATTTCTTAACAAAATTCCCATTTAAAGACTTTGGAAGATACTCAATTCGGTTCAAAAGATCCACCCCATTCGAAAATTCCCATTCATCAAGTATCTTACCTTCGCAGTCAGGCTCTTTGCACCATCTCGTTTCAAAATATTGTCTTTTACATCTCTTGGGATCCCTTTTTCCTCCTTTTTCTGGTCACTTTAATTTTAATCATAATGGGAGAATGATATGAAACAGTGGACACCAAATGATGAAGCTGAGCAGTTTGATAACGAGCCAACCATTCCACAGTTGCCACCCCACGGTCAAGTCGCTCCCTAACAAAATGCCACCCCGAACTTTCTTTTTCCATGTAAAATTATGAACATGAAAGCCCACATCTTGTAATCCAAAATCCTGTAGAGCATCTCGAAAATCAATCATCTGACTATCAGACCTTAACCTCCCCCCTTCCTTTTCTGATTGCCATAAAATTTCGTTAATGTCCCAAAAGCATAACCAAGCTTTTTCTGTATGCTGAGCTAGCTGTCGTAAGAGGTTCCAAGTTCTATGCCTCTGGTTTGCGTCGGGCTCTCCATAGAATCCTGTAAGCCTCCACTTTTGGAACGGAGAACAACACTTTCTTCTTTCTTCATTGGAGTCTTCTTCATCTTCAATTCACTTCCAAGTTCAAGGATCATGTTCTCTTTTTTTTTTTTTGCTCTCTTCATTTTTTTCAGGGGGACAACTATTGGAAAAGTTACAAATTTGAAAAAAAAAAAAAAACTTACCAATGCCTCTTCTCCCCTTTATTTTCTTTTTGTAGAACAATCACCTCTTCCTTGCTTTCCATGGAATTGCTTGTTGTTGTAGGAGACCCATACACTATTCTTCTTCATAGTCTCATCACGAACCAATCGAAACAAGTCAATCCTTCACTAATTATGAGATAAGGCTAAGAGAAACTTGTTTTTCTTTTAAAGGGTCAGGGTTCTTTGGTAGATGTGGCTAAGAACAAAAAAAAAAGGAAAAAAAAAAGAAACTATGGCTAATATATAAGGCTCAAAGGGGTTCACTACAATTGTCTTTCAAGGGTTTGGCTAAATTTGTCTCAAACGGAATCATAAATGCATGTTTTTCAATTCCAATGCACACTAAAAATAATGAGCATGTATACATATTCGCCTCAAAAGGATGACAAAACAAGTTATAAAAGTAATACACTTACCAAAAGAATTGTTTTGTATGAAAAACCCTATCAATTTCTCAATCAAAGAATGAAATTTGCATGATAACATTTGAAAAATATTTCCAATCTATTTAAACCAAACTATATTACACAAAACTATACTCTTACAAATTAAACCACAAATTGCTAGAAAGAACAAAAACAATTTTCAATTTTCTTCAAAATTTTTGAAAAAATCATCTCTAGTAAACAAGATAGAAAAATGGATCTTTGAAATAGACTAATCTCTCCCCCACACTTAAAAGACACATTGTCCTCAATGTGTGTGCTAGTGAATTTTGACAAAAATTCAAAACATGTTGTTTTTGAAATTTTTGGAAAAATGAATGCACGAGTAAAACTTGACATAGAAAGAAAATGGATATTCCCAAACTTACAACTAGCAACAAATCACAATGAATGGGGTAATTAAATTGTTTAAACAAATGCAATAGTCAATTCACAAAGAAAGTATGCATCCAATCTAGCAAATTAATCAAAGCATTGCATCAAGCAAAGCATTAAAGCACATAAGTCTCAAATAAGATCCAATAAAACAAAAAAACAAATAAAACATAAAAGCAAAATAAAGAAAATAAAGTACAAGTTAACCTAAACAAAAACATAAACATAAATATGCATGCAATGTCATGAAATGCAATACACACATCCTCTATAAAACAAGAGCTAATGTCCCCTTTTTCTCAAACACTTGGTATGCACTAAGTTCTCTTGTAAGGAGACTTGACAATTCAAGCTCTCAAATCCAATGTAGTTCCTCTAAGTGCTCCCAAATTATCCTCAACTAGCTCCTAAATGGTTTTCCTACTCATTTCTAGTCTCCTCTCACACAAATCCAATGATATCTCCAAATACCCACAACCTTAAAATTTTGAATTTTATGAGCTTGTGATGGGAAATTTGTTGTACGAGTAATTAGACGTGTGTTCATGGACAATAAAAAGGTGTAAGGAATGAAATATAAATGGTAGGTGTAGTGAATTTGATGAATAAAGTGGGTAGTATTTGAGTTTTGAGGTTTGGAGAAAGTTTGGAGAGTGTTTGGAATGGAGGTGAGTGATAGAGAATTGGAGATGGGTGGTAAAAATGAATGAGGGTAGTTAAATGGTGATTAGTTGGGTCGACTAGGTTGACATGGGTGCTTGGACATTTCTGCTGGCTCCCATGTGTAGTCGAGTTGGGGATGTGTCGTGTCTAGGCAAGGTGGATGGGTGCTTGGGTACTGAACTTGGGCGCTTAGGCATTGCTGCTGGGCACCTGGGAACAGTCGGGATTGCATCCCTTGGCCATTTTCTTCCTATTCCTATTCTTCAAAATTCCTCTTCCCAACTTGACTTGATTCAGCCTAATAGTCCCAGTGCAATGTAACTCCTAATTCTAATCAAATAAATGTTCAATGACTTGTAGAAATTTGAAAATCCAACAATTCATGAATACTTGTTTTCTCCATAACCAAAACTTCTCTTGCTAGTTAAGCTCTTGAAACAATGAAAGTTATGTGTATGTGATGCATGAAACAATTTGATACAAAATCTATAAAAGACTATAAATGATATGCGAAAATTCATAGCTCAAAAGCAAACAAGTCAATTTGCTAGCTCTTGTTGCTATGAAAATTTATGAATGCAAAGATACAAATTATGCATGAAATACCATTCAAAACAAAGAAACAACATATTCAATTCATCAAGCAAAGATATCATTAATTAAAAAACATATTAAAAAGAAAAAAGGTTAAGATAACCTTATTCTGGGTGTTGGCATTCGTGTGCATGCTTCCTCCATACAAATTGTTAACTTTTCCTAGATTGGGATTATGCATTACTGGAAATGTTTCGTTCCTACATTGCAATTATGCATTATTGTCTTATGATATTTTGTTTTTGTTTTTAGTTATGAATTCCTAATATATAAATTCTTATCATCACTTTTATTATGATATACAGAGGAAAACAAATTATGAAACAGCACACAGAAATTCAATATTGTTTTATTCTTTATCTATCACTACAAGTTTGCTATTATTTTGTTTCTCTCTAATTTTTTTTAGCCATCGTTTATCCCATGATTTGCTTGATTACTGTTTTTTGAAAGATAATTAAATTAATTACTAAGAATGGAGATGAAGTGCCCCTTACAATTATTCCTACTATGATGGTGAACGCTGATAATTCAAGTGATTGGTACAGTTTTTGTTTTGATTCTCCCCTTTAAAGTTCAGAACCCATCACTTTGTCAATAACGAAGAGGTTCTTGAATTAAATTGAATTACATGGCTGGAGAATAATATTTCATGTTTTTTTGGTTTTAAGAACTTTTATGGAGGTGATGATAATAAATCTTATTATTATTATTGTTACAAATTTTAATTATTGCCTAATGAAAACGAAAAGTATAACTGAATAGAATTTTAAAAGAAAAATTATCTGTTATGGGACGTGTTAAAAAATGACTGGGTCTATTGCTTTTGGCCCTTTATTACATTTAAGGGAAGCATTTAACTATTTAGTCTATTTATCTTCTTTATGACTGATCTTCTTTTTTACTTTAAATTCAGAGAAGGGAAGACGGAGAGATATGGAGTGTATCTTTCCTTCTAATTGTCTTATTATGAGCCATTAATTATGTAACGCTTATAAAAGTAAAATCATTGAATTTAGCATTAAACAATGAATTTTAGAAAATTCAATCATTGAAAATTCAATGAGCTACTCGAATAGTGGAGCGAACCTAATCGATGAGCTATAAATACATATATATACTATATATTATTTTTAACTATAATGGAAATTACTAAAAGGCCAAATTGAGAATTAATGTGGTGCCACCTTTTGGTTATTTTTGGTCTTTTCACACTTTTGGATGACTAAAAAGCCCCTCTATGAATTTCCCTCATTCCTTTTCCTTCTACCCTTTTTTGTAATTACACATTTCCCTCCCTTAATTGTTTTTAATCAATGTTTAAGGCTTTTAAATTGCTTCTAAACCCTAAACCCTTAATTACTTTTAATTAATGTTTCTCTCGCTGTTTTCTTTTTTCCTCTCACCAACTCAGTTGCTGCTTCCTTCCAACTCCTCGGTGCAGGTGCTGATCAATCTTCAGGTTTGCCAAAAATCAAATCTTTCCATCACTCCCCTCTGTTTTCACCTTCATATCTCTTTCCTCTTTTTCTCCGTCTCCATCCCTTCAACATGGACCGTTCAATATTTTTCCCCTTCTGAATTAAAACCACATTTTCTTCAATGTGAGTATTATTATCCAATTAACAACATATTTTATTACCTCTTTGCACTTCCTATTACTTACAAATAAAAACATGTTCTTGACCTTCTTAATTTTGCATGTCTAAAAAGTTAGCTTACAAAGATTTATGCCAGAGACATAATTAGAACTAATCCATTTAAATTACATTTTTACTGAAACCTTATATAATTCAATCAATTAATCAATCAAGCACCACTCTAGAACCAAAAATGTTCTTGGCCCTTATATAATTGATTATATTAATATCTTTATTCAATCAGTTAATCAAGCACCACTTTAAAATAAAAAACGTCCGTAACGCCAGTACGAGCTAATATAACTTGTATAATATTATAGTCGGCTCGAGTTCGACCGAGCCTCGGTCAAAATTTTCTCAAAATTTATTATGTATGATATATATAATCATCAATCAGTGCAATTGCATGGGTCACTAACTAGTTAACTTCTAAAGAAGAGTACTCAATTTGAATATGAAAATCAATTTCAATCATAGGACCTTTTTAACTCTTAACACGTGTGAGTGGAAGAAAATGAACATGAGAGGATGTTTGTTATCTTTCCACCATATATAATATGCTATATGCTACTTTTGTATATATTAGCTCCCACTTCCTTTTGCCTTTTTTCATCTCCTTTATTAAAGTCCAAAGCCCTGTTTTTTTCATTTCACGTTTCCAAAAAGGACCCAACTTCTTCAAGTTCTACAAAAGACTGAAATCTCAAATAGGTCCCCGAACTTTACCATAAATCTTAAATAAGGGCCCAAACTTTAAAAAAGGTCAAACAAGGACCCCAACTTGTCAGAAAGTCTCAAATAAGTCCATTTCGTTAATTCAAACGGCGCGTGACTTACACTCTTCAAAAAAACGCGTGACCCAATAAGAATTCAACACGTGGAATTCTGATTTTGAAAAAAAAAACTGGCAGAAATTTTAGGAAATTAATTAA
>AWWV01012566.1:0-19776 GCA_001974805.1 Corchorus capsularis
AATTAATTTAAAATGAAAAAAACAAAATACAAAATTAACTTTTAATGTCGTGTTAAAAATTTCAAAAAAAAAACATGTTAAACCTTATTAACAGTTGGGTTAAAACTTAAAATTCTCTCACAAAATTCTAGCCTAAAATCAACAAAAATCACATCCACTATGATCGAAATTTTGAAGCGTTTGAAGGATGCGAAATCTGCCATATTTTTTAGCTTGAGAAATCTGTTGATGTTTTTCTGTGTTTTAACTTTAAGATTGCGAAATTTGCCATATTTTCGAGTTTTAAGGTAAGTTTTCGCAATTTCTGTGTATAAAATTGTGCGGCATTGGTGTTAAATGTTGTTGATGGGTTTGTTTTTTGTGTTTGTGTTATTGGTTTTGGGGAATTTGGGAATTTAGGTTTCGACATTAATTGGATAATTGGGAATTTGGGAATTTAGGGTTTTGAAAGAATTTGGGTATTTTGGATTTAGGGTTTCAACACAAATTGGGAATTGGGGATAGTACAATTTCATATATTCAATCTACCTTTTCTAGATGTTTAAATTTACCTGTTTTTAAATATGTTCATTTATTGCAAAACCTGAACTAGACTCCTTTTCCATATATTCTGGAAGCATTCTTCTCCAAATTAAGTTGCTAATCTTTATTCGTTCATTCTACTTGGAATTATGATCTACTCATTATATTTTTCTTCTTGCTTCAAAGGAGAATATTAGAATAACACATTAACTAATGGAATATATATATATATATATATATAATGCATGGGAGGTCAAAGATATATAGAAATGTACCCCTTATTCAATCTTCTTTTGACAATGAAACAGGTTAGAGATAGTTGATAAAGAGAGTCTCTATCCGGTTTATTTTTGTTAGTTTTATTACCTTTTAGTTTATCCTAAAGAATCAGAAAATGGGGTTTTAAAATAATGATCAGTAGAGATTTTCTGTACATGATTGTGTATTGTAGTCTTAGATGTGTCATAGGAATAGGAAAATTGTTTCTCTTTTCATGTATGAGGCCAGACATTATATTCAAGGTAAGAATTAAGAACCATTTAACAGAATCAAATGATATGTTTCCTTGTCCTTATGGGAATTACATGATTATTCTGATAATAGTAAATGTTGTTGGCAGTTGGATAGCAAGAAATTAGTTAATTTTTGGATGTTGTTACCCTGTTGGAAAGCAAGAAGTGACAATTGATTATATGATCTTTATTTTGCAGGGAATCTATTAGAGACTGTAATTGTTACAAGTGCTGTTATTTTTATGCTGACTCGGTACATATTGTGGACAACCAAGAAAGGCTCTGATTTTCTTGGAGGCTAGAAATTCTTATTCCTAGTTCCCATTATGTTGCTTTCCTTTTGGGGACTCTTCAATAAGGTACATATATATCCCTTCATTAGCTTAATTTTGCACTCTCCTCACTTTAAATTAAGTTCTCTGCTGGCCAAAAAAATTATCTTTTCTAGTTTTGGTTATTAGTACTGTTTTGTTCTTCCCGCTCCTATTTTGCTAAATTCTGACTTGATGTGCAACCTCTAATTTCATTTTCTTACCTATTGGGGATAGGTCTCCATTCTTGTAATCTTTTCCTATGTTTCAATGGTATTGATGAAGAGCGATGGCTACGGCAAGAATAATGTCAAGGCTGAAGCTTTTTGGTTGGTTTTGAGACGCTGCTATCTTCTGTGCTAGGTACAAAGACAAACAAAATGGGGTTCCTTCAAGTTATTGAAGGCTGATGTGTTAGCTCAGACATTTTTGAAGATTGGTTTCGGTATTGAAAGGAAGTTGAAAGAAGGGGATTTGGAAGGTTTCCCAGAGTGGAGGACAAAGCCAGAGACAGTGAGGATGCATTTCGAGGTGCTGGCTAAGGTTGATGGTCACAAAGTTATACCAGAGCGAGTGATGCAGGTTAATCTTGTTGTTATAGATGATTCTGTGGCACCAAATCTGCTTACAGGGAACATTACCATGTCAACAACTCCGGTCGTTCATCCTCCATCCAATCCCTTTACTATGTAAATTTCTTAAAGAGTGAAAGGGTCAAGATTTTGTTAACTGTAAAGATAAGATGAGAATACTTAATACTGCTAGAGACTAGATAGGATGTAAGATAATTCACTTACATTTGGCATTGCTTCTTATATTTTTGAATTGGTTTGCAGGTGTCATTCTTCTGAATCCTAATTATGTTTTACTTTAACAGGCTGGTCTTATTACTCAGAGGGTCTTATTAATAGGCAGGTGTCATTTTTTTTGACAATTTTCTTACATATTTTCCATTCATTTTGAATGTGATTTCATGTTACCATTTCAATTACAGAGATCAATATATAGACCAAATAACAGAATTCAGTTTTGTCTTTGATTTCATGGAAATAGTAGATACATAACAAGTTTGCTTACATTAGGGCAAGGCATATGACAGTTTGCCCCTATTGTTGGGGCTATCTAAACCCAACAAGAACACCATAACCAAGACTAACACAATACAAACGAGTGAGGTATTCTTCCACACTGGTATATTTCACATCAGGATAGATCACAGAAGCCTCAACTCCAAATGATACTGATTTCACATCTAACTCAACGGCATGAACTCCGTCCACATCACTTCCAAATTCAGAAGGGAAGAATATTTGACCAAATATATAAAATAAATAATTACTAATACTCTAATGAGGCATTTGAAGATAGTTAAATAAATGCACCAGTAAAACTGAACTGTATATTTTACCAATTAGCTTTTCTGTATATGTTATTCCAAATTATTCTCTTCTGCCATAATAAAGAAAAGCAAGAAAATCAGAGTCAGTAAGGCACCTGCAAACTATCTTAGGTCATCTTTGTGACTTATGCGATCAGCAGGATCGATAAACTATGATACTGATTTCACATCTATTACAAGTGTCTGTTCTTGTCAAGATTCTTATTCAATTTAACAATTTGAGGTTTTAGCTTTTAAATTGCATTGTTTTAGGTCCAGAACTTTATTGAATACTAATATTCCATTGAAATCACAAACCCCAATATGGGGTTCCATTACACAAAAAGTTACTTGAATTTTCAATGTTCAAGGCTTAAAATGGATCAAATGTGTAAAATTCCAGGCATTTAACTAAAGAGCACCTAATAACTTGTCTAGCTACCAAACTCAGACTGCAACTTGAATCATGAAACTGGAAGAAAAAACTAAAAAGTAAAAATAACTACAAGAAACAAAAAGGAAAAGTTTGGAATTGTCTAATAAACTGATGAAATATCAGATATATAAGCCAAAAAGTTGAACAAAATTGAATCCCCCATGAATTCGTAAACTAAAAACAAAAGAGAAGAGAAGAGTAGAAAGATTGGCTTCATACGTTGAGGAACTTCCACAATTGCTCATCCTCAATTCGGCGAAAGAGACCCTAAACTCAAAAATTGAGAACCCTAAATTTTAAAGCAAAACCCCAAATGAGAAGAATGGGTAGGAAAACGTGTTTTATTCCCTTTCAAATGGTGAAAAAGAAAAAAAATTGGCATCAAACGGTGAAAAAGAAATTAAAAGGAATTTAAATTAAATGAAAAAGAAATAAATACAAAAAAGAAATTAAAAGGAAATTAAATAAATTGGAAAAAGAGACTTAACGTGCCACGTCAGCTTTCCATCCAAGCTGACGGCCCGTTTAAGACACTCTCTAGTGGGTGGACTTATTTGAGCTTTTTCACGAAGTTGGGGCCCTTAGAGCATCTCCAATTGTAACGGCAATGTCGACTATTTTGCCGGCAAAAAACCAAAATTCCATCTCCAATGATACGGTACATTTGGGTTACCGAGGTGCACCAAATTGGTGCATGAACAGGACAGCGGCAAATATGGCGTTGTTCTGTTCATCAACGGCAAATTTACTTTTTTTTTGAAATTATTTTAAATAATATCATTAATGACATATATGTCCTTTTAATATTTCATAATTTATATTTTGATCTAGAATTACATTTATATATTAAATAATTACAAAAAAAATTATATCATTAGAAAGAGTTAATTGAGACCTTTAAAACAAGACCAATATTGGATATGTTTTTTTATAATTTTTTTAATAATTATTTTTAAGACTTAATTTTGGGGTTAAAAATTCAATAATTTAACAAAAAAAAGTTAAATTAAATTTTGTTTCAAATTTTTTAGACAAATATTTTTTAACCATATTATTAATTAAATATTATTTATTAATAATATTTATACTTTAATGCATAAGTTAATATTTCAAATAGTACCTAATTATTATAAATGAAATTTTATGTATAAATCATAGGGTTATAAATAATATAGAATAAAATAATATTTAACACCAATTTGGTATTGAATACATTGGAAAGTAAAAATTTTGGTGTAAAGAATATTTTAAAAAGATGCCTTTTTGACACTAAAATGATGCAATTTTTGGTGTTAAACGTCGGAGATGTTCTTATTTGACCTTTTTTAAAGTTCAGGTCCTTATTTGATATTTATGGCAAAATTCGGGCACCTATTTGAGATTTCAGCCTCTACAAAACCTTTGTTTTTCTAATCTTTAAAATTAGATTTGATTAGACATAAAATGATTATTTATCTTCTGAAATTTTACGTGGGGAGCATGTGAATATTTGTCAAATATATACCGTGATAATAATAGATGAAATTGGGCTCAACTTTTATCAAAAGGGCGTTACCGCCCAAACCCAAAGCCACTAAAAACATTATAATTTCTTTTTCTCTGGATAACATATATGAAAGTATGAAACTATAAGCCCAGCCCACTGGCACTAATGCTCAATAAAGCAGAGGCACACACATAATAGTTTAGGTAAGATTTTATCCTCCAAAACCATAAGATCATAGACTACACGTCTACATGCTAATGGGATTGGTCAAAATGGTAAAGACTTGGATTTGTTGTGGAAGATACTCGGATATGAGTCTTTATAGACCTATATTGGTAGACGATCTATAAGTCCGAAAAATGCGCAAGTGAAAGTCCAATAGATCCGTAAATGATCCTTAAAGGAGTTAAGGCTTGCTCTGCCCTTAAACATATCTTGCTCCTAAACTCTTTTTATTTTTCACCCAAAAAAAAGCAAAAAAATCATAGATTGTGGGAGGTATTATTATTAGAGTAATTATTTGGTACACCGTGAGTGGATTTTTTGAACCCCATAAATGAATAAATGATTGGTAGATGATTTGTCTAAAAGAGAGGTTGAATTTGTAAATCCATATATATGAGTAAATGAACTGCATATATATAGATTAACACATAGGTTAACCTACCTGCAAGGCTGCAACTAAATCTTTTTCAACGAAAAGAAGATATTCTATATACTATCATTTGTGCATTAGAAAACCATATAATAATATTATACTACTGATTTCCGGCCAAAAGAAAATAAATTATCAACTGATTCCATTATGCTTAAAACTTGTAAAGCCCATTAAAGTAGGAGTAATATGGGCTAATGTGACAAGTAACCCAAAACCCATGGCAGTTAAAGCCCTTTAGTAGCTAAAGGACCCAAAATCGACCTTTTTGTGGCTGGCCTGTCAAAATAGAATAGTGGGAAATGAAAATCGAAGAATCAGTTTAATGCATCCCTCTTTTTAATCACAGGACTATGAAACAATCTAGCAATGGTACCGCCACACTCTACTTCATATTTATGTCGTATAGGGGTGGTTACAATTTTGGAGTTTGATGTACGTACCAATTATATATGGACGTAAATTAATCAATCTGCTGGCCTACCTCAACCCCCAAATCACTGCTCTCTCTGTTTCATGAGCTTCGGGATCAGGGCTTCCAGCTATGCGGGGCATGTATATTCCGTACATGTTTCTTGTCTTTCGTATCTATTAACTTAAATATTATGTGGCCATTTATGTTACTAAGGTTTATATTTGGAACAAGTTAACTTCGTTGGAGTGGCTTGGGCCACTATAGGGGTAAATTATTTTCTCTATTAATAAGACTTGAACTCGATTGATACATTGTTTAAGGGATAAGAGAAAAATAAAGTATATTAAAAGAAAATTATTAGATAGAATCGTCTTATCACGTCATTCATATGATTATGGATGTTTAATACTCCATATTCAAGGATTTCTTGGTAATTAAACGGGAGCAAATGAATTTTCAGTTAATTCTTTTTTGTGCTACATATATAAATTATCTATACTATATATAAAAATACGAGTTTTGTAAAACTTTTGATTCGACGATTGTAGCCTTATTTTTTGAATATATTTCCCTAAATGCCATTACTTAAACTATTATAATTCTATTCTACTTAAAAATCTATTTTTATTTAGTTAAATCTAATATCTTTATAATTACTTTATTTTTACCATTTTACTATTTTTCATTACAAACTTGGATATATTAAAAAATTTTAATATATAGTTTGATTCTACTAAAACCTCTATTTTCATTTAATTAAATTAAATATTTTTTATAATTATTTTATTTTTACCATTTTAATTTAAAAAAAAAAATTTACCATTACTATTTTTCATTAAAAACTTGGATATATTAAAAAAATTTTAAAATATAGTTTGATTCTACTAAAAACTCTATTTTCATTTAATTAAATTCAATATTTTTATAATTATTTTATTTTTACCATTTTAATTTAAAAGTTTATTTTTACCATTACTATTTTTCATTAAAAACTTGGATATATTTAAAATTTTTAATATATAGTTTGATTCTACTAAAAACTCTTTCATTTAATTAAATTCAATATTTTTATAATTATTTTATTTTTACCATTTTAATTTAAAAGGTTATTGTGATTGACATGTTTCTATTTGATAGTTTAATGTATTGAGATTAAAATTTATTATTTCCCTAAGGTGCAATTATTTTATTTTATTTATAATTAATTTCAATTATTGCTAGATAAATATAACTGGGTTTAAATTTGCTATTTTACTTTGTTAATATTTTTCTTTATGTGGAATTATTTATTTTGTTCCTATGGTAATAAAACTCTATATATATAGGGTTTGGTTATTTGGGTTATGAATTAAGGAAATTTCGGGTCATACGAGTTCGGTTAATTTTCAGTTTCAGGTTGGGCTGGGTTCCGATCACTCAAATGTCGGATCATTTGGGTTTGGGTCAATTCTGGTTTGAGCCTTTTTAAGTGTCGATTCATATGGTTCAGATGATTTCAGATTTGAGCTTTGGATTTTCGGGTTCGGTTCCTTTCAGATTCGGATCATTTAAATATAATTAATTTCAATTCGGGTTAATATTTCGGGATTTATCGGGTTCAGGTAATTTTGGGTCTTGGTCGTTTCATTGTTCGGATCATTAAGGATTTGGATCATTTCGGTTCCGGGATTGAGCGGATTTTTTTGGTCAAATAAGGTCGAATCAAGTTTGGTTTCGAGTACCAACACTAAGATCAAATATTGCCAACTTTAATAGAATTCTTTAGAAATTAGTAAGTTGTTTAAAATTTTCATTTTCATTTAATTTAAACATATTGGATTACGTACAATGCACGTAGAAGTAATGACTAGTAAAGAAAAACGTATTGGTTGTTGTTGTTGACTAGCTAGGGGGCACAGGCCTTTAATTCTATCACGGTGCATGGCTAAGGATAAGAATAGAATCCCATGGAACTCAAAGAAAAGGCACCAACTATAATTAAATTTCGAGTACTAAGTACTTTTCACAATATAAATAAATTCATTAAAACTTATCACAAGTACTTAAAAGTTTCAATCTTTTTTCCTTTTCTCCAAAGAATGGCAAACCTATCTCGCATTTGCTCACAGTGATAGTCAATATTCATATAGTTTTGATTAGTGACAAAGTCGACGAAAGATTCAATCCCTAAAATTTTCTTTTTCTCTCCTCTTTTGCTCATCCAAAAAAACCATAGATAAAAAATGACTAAATAACCTTTTTGACTCCTGAAATCTATTAAAATGGGTCAATTTGTCCCCTGAATTAATTTTTGCGCCATAATGTCCCTTTAACTTACAAAATCAGGTCAAATTACCCCCTATCGTCAACGCTGTTAATCACGTGACTAACAGTTCCGTTAGGGACTAGATTAACTGCTGATGTGGTATTTTTAAGCTGACATGGAATATCCACTGATGGGCAAATTTGAAAAAAAAAAAGGAAAAAGAAATATGCCGAAGTACCAATTTCAAAACTCATTACTGATTTATGAATATTTCCAAATCAATCGTAATTTTTCTTCAACGATTTTTTCTTTTGTGAAAGAGACGAGTAATTAAAACGTGGCATTCCTATCTTCCAACTTCCACCATTGCAACAAAGCCGCCCATCTTCTTCTTCTTCCTCGTCCAGACTCTGGGTTTGGTTTTTCTTTTTTCTTTTTTTAAATTTTGTTCAATGGGTTTGGTTTTTCACTAAACCGACAGTCAAACAAAGCCAAAAAATTAAATAATTAAATCCAAAAAAGTAAACAAAAAACAATCTTAATATTTTCTTCTATAAAAAACTAACCCTTTAACCAACTCAGTATCATCTTCTGCCCAAAAAAAAACCAACTCAGTATCATCCACAGTCCCACCTAGCTTCTTAACGATCTTGATGTCTCTTAAATCAAGTCAGGCTTTTCCGGTTCAACAACAGAGACAACGGAATCAACAGCTAGTGGCGCCAGAAGAGTTGAATATTTGGCTAACAACCTTGCTGTTCAACGAAGTGCTGGTGGATTTGATTAAAGATTCGGGGTAGAAGAGTTCAAGAGAAACGGCCATAGCAGTGAGCTCAAGAGCTTGAAGTTGCCCAAACCTGCAATATAGAACCCAGAAACCAACAAGAAAATTTAGCTGTTATTCTAGCAATTATATTACATTCTAATTTCTACAACATATAAGAGCATAACCACACAATGTTTCTAATGATTAATTTTTTATAAGAATCATGGAATAACCTGATAAACAAATGAAGGCTAAAATCCATAATAAAACCCCAAAACCAACATCAATTTTTTAAGACACTTCGAAAATTACCAGTCTATCACTTGTTGAATTCTGGGAGCAAATTCTTCAACCTGAAAACCGAAGAAAAATGAAGAGAATTGAAGATAGCAATTTTAAGCAATAAAGAAAGAAGTAAGTGAATACATAATGGAAAGAAACAAACCTCATTTGGGGAGAGGGAAATTCGAGCTGTTTCAGCCAAATGAGGCAGATCCAGTGGCTCCAAGAAGACCTCGTTTTGTAGAGAAGTTTCTGACTTTGGGATTTTTGTTAATAAGAAAGAACGACTTTGAAGAAGAAGAAGAAAAAAGCAAAGCTTGGTGGATGAAGGTTCACCGTGAGGGGGGAGATCTGGGTAGATGAAGATGAAGAAGAAAAGAGGAAGAAACGGGAAGAAGAAGAAGAAAAAAAAGAGAAAAATAAAAAGGAAATTAAAAGAAATAAAAAGTGGTAGGGTTTTAAATTTTTTGGGTTACGGGTTTTTTATTATTTATTTTCTTTAAACTTTTCCTTTTTTTGACGGAATTTTTCCCACGGAGGGACCCACGTTTGCTGACCTGGAAATTCCAGATCAGCAGTTAATCTGGTCCCTGACAGAACCGTTAGTCACGTGACAGCACGTGACTAACGGTGTTGATGGTAAGGGGTAAATTGGTCTGATTTTGTAAATTAAAGGGACATTATGATGCAAAAATTAATTTAATGGGCAAATTGACCCATTTTGACAAAATTTAGGGGGCAAAATGACTATTTAGCCGATAAAAAATAGTACTAAGTGTTACTTTTATTTTAGTGCAAAAAAAAAAGTGTTACTTTTATTTTTCTTTTAAAAAGTCCACCTTGCATGTGTTTAAGTATAAAATACGATGATCAATGGCTTTGAGCTTGGGATTGAATGGAATACAAAATTGGGGATTTGAGTTCTAATGAAACTTAAGAATAGGAGTCCATGCAAATGAAATGCCCCATAAGAAAGAGGAGGGAAGAAACAATCTTGTCCACATCTATTCGATCATCACCATATTATTATGAAATGCCCCATAAGAAAGAGGAGGGAAGAAAGAGAGACTTGACTTAATAAAGTAGGCATCGTCCTCAGTTAACGCCTATTTAAAACAGTAAATAGTCACAAATCACCGCCAATTGCATGATGCAATATATCCGTCGATACCTCGATATATCCGTCGATATATCCGATATCTGTACCCCTCGATATAAATATCCATAAAAATTTCAATGTCACGGGATATCCGTCGATATTTATCGATATCTCGATAAATCTCGATATATCCGTAAATATCCATATTAAATTAAATATTTTTTTCATTTTTACATTTAGGATTAAAAATATAAGCGACATTTCGATGAATTATTTCATTTTTTTTCAAAAATATTAGCAATTGAAGTCATTTATACAAAATTGTGGTAATAGTGTAATACAAATAATTGTTTCATTTAAGTGATTTGGTTTGAAATAGACTCGAGTTTCTTGACAATTGTTTCGTTTAAGTGTTGGTATTCGACACAACACTTCTATGTCCTTTTTTTTTTTTTTTGCCCAAAGCTTTGTTCAAAGTAAAACAGTTGGTTCTCCACCTGGATTCGGTCCCAACCTAAATTTAGAGGTTCTTCAGCTCACGGAAGATGTGATGATGATGATGATGATGATGATGATGATGATGATGATGATGATGAAGGCAGAACTACAACAATAGATACTCAAGGTGGGGATGGACAAATTGGAGCAGAAGATGCAAGCAGGTATGGTGACAATTATGGGAGTGATTATGTACCATACAGTCCTTTTCCATGTGAGACAGATTTCACACATGCAACACAAGATGAAGATCATGGATCTCGTAGAGCTGGCATGGGGCCAAAAATAGAAAAGGGAGAAGAGCAATGCGTGAACTCACTTATGAGTTTAGCTCAATGAGCTTAACAACTGCATCTAGTTCATTTGGATATGGAGGGCATTTTGAATCAAATTCTAGTTACGGTACTAGATCTGGAGCAAATGAGTTTGAATCATCGGTTTCATCTAACATGTATCCAGAGTATCCACCTGAACAACAAACTTATAATGAGCATCCGATGCAACAGCCAAACGCGGACGCAGTTTCGGGTGAGTGCCCCCTATTGGATGGCTAACAAGTATTAGTCGAAAGGCATATTTGGAATATGTGCACAATTATATGGTGGTTTATAAACCTTATATGTCATGACTTGAATATTTTAACTGGATTACCGCCCCCGGGGGAGATGATACATCCATGCCTAGTAGAAGTCATAGTAGTGGTAACTACGGTAGTAGTGATTTTGAGCCTCTAAGAAATTCAATGTGGTACTGAGATTGTATTTGTGCTTTGAATTGTGTTTTGTGACTAAAATAATGTAAAATAATGCATTTATAAATATGATCTAGTACTTTCTTGCTTCATAAAAGAAATCATATACTAATTTTTTACATTTAATGAAGTGATTAATTTGGTAACCATCATTTTGAAGATAAAATAAATGTGTGTTTAAATTAGTATAGTTGATTTATACATATTATATACACTTTTCGCAGTAAAAAATATAAAAAAAAATAAAAAATAATGTCTACATATACTCTATTTATCATATCTTGATTCTAAAACATGTGAAAATATGTAAATAAAAATTGGTCAAAATTGAATATTTATTATATCTTGATTCTAAAACATGTGAAAATATGTAAATAAGAATTGGTCAAAATTTCAAGTCAAAATTCAAACGTTTACTATAAATATCCGTCGTTTTGGTGCATTTTGGACCACTTATATTTGAATTTCATCGATAACTCAATATATCCGTCGATATATCCGTCGATATATCGTTCGATACCTGTATTAAACTCTTATGCATCTAACAAACAAAACAAGTTCCACGGTCAAAGAAACGATCAAAGGGGAAAAACGGGAAACGCCAAAACATCATTTTCGTTTTTCATTATTATTTTAGTAGTAGTATAGAAAGGGGTTAAGTCAGTCACCACTTGCCAGGCAAGAGAACATGCTCCAAAATTCCATCACATTTGCTCTCCAGCAACCACAACCAAAGCAAATCAAACCTCTCCTTTAATCACTAATCACCCGCTAAATCTAGTTTTCAAACTCACCTTTTCCCTTTTGGGCCCCTCCTCAATGTTATCATATACTAGTACTTTATACTTTTAAAAGTTTGAAATTTTTATCATTTGCCTGATTGTCTTCTGAATTTGTTAACGGAGTTTTCTAAAATTTCACGATTTTCTTTCGAAAGGAATTAGTTTTAGAAGAATATAAATTTTGAGATACCCGAAATTAAATAAAAAATTATATTTGAGGATGTTATACGGTATTTAAGGTTATGGTAAACCGTAACATATACTAAGATTCACAGCTTTATTAAATTTTCATTTACAAACTTTTGAGCCTTACAAATCTAAATTTTGAGTCTATGCTACACCACCAAATGCATGAAGTTTTTTTAGGTAAAGTGCATGAACTTTAATCAATATCTCATGGCTAAAATCCCAATTTGGTATCAACCCTTTTAGGAAAATACCAACTTAGTACCAAACCTCTAATTTTGAACATAATATCATGGACATCCATAGCCTGCAAAGATGCAAAGATTTAGCTAGAACATAAAAAAGGTGCTGAAGCTTCGAGATTTAGCTTTACAATTTATTCAAAGCAATGGAGATTGGAATTTACCTACTGGAACTTTTCAAACTTCTATTGTTTATGATGTTTTGAGGCATCAGAATTCAAAAGTTGCTTGGCAACGATTGCTCTGGTATTCATGTAGTTTGCCCAAGCATTCAGTGGTGACATGGATGACCATTCTTGATAGGCTTCCTACTAAGGATATACTAATTAACTTGCATGTTCAAGTTGATTCAGCTTATTGTGTTCTTTGTGGTTTGTGCCCTGAGACAAGAGATCATATATTTTTTTTCTCTTGTGATTACTCCAGGTTGCTATGGAAACGTATTTTGTTAGCTTGCAGACTAACACGTGATGTGAAGGACTGGCAAGGTGAGCTTCAGTGGGCTTCTACTCGCATCAAAGACACTTTCGCTGATTTCTTTAATTCTTAGACTGGCATGGAATGCTTTTTGTTATACTATTTGGTGTGAGAGGAATGCCAGAATCTTTCAAGGAAAAATGCAAACTGTTGATCAAGCCTTTTTTAATATTCGTAATGTCATTAGATATAGACTTAATGGTTTTTGTAATATTGCTAAAGACCCTATTAATTTGTTCCTTTGTAATAGTTGGAATCTCAATTTGAACTGGTAGTTGCTTTGCAAGTTTGTCTTTGTAATTGGTTCTTTTAGGCAGTTCTTTTTCCTGCCTGCTGGATGAATACATATTTATCCCAAAAAAAACCTCTAATTTTGGATTATTAGGTACCAAACGTTTGAAAAAAAGTCCAATTAAGTACTTTTTAGCAAATATGTTAGAGGGTGATAGACACACGCGACTGAGCGCGTGACAAGTTAATTTTCTGAAAAAAAAAATAGCCACGTGGAATTTAATTTAATTAAAAATAAAAAATTGTTATTTTTAAGTTTAAATAAAAATTATTAACTCATTAAAAAAACAAAAAAGCAGAAAAAATATCCTTTCTTCTTCTTCGTTCTAAACCTAATGTCCTAAAACTAGAAAGCCCCATTTTCTTTTCATCATTTTTCTTGTTTCCAATCGGCATCTTTTCGATCTTTCTAAACTAGAAATTTCGTAGCAAAAGGGCTCGACTCCTACCGAGTTCCCTTCCCCGTCGAAGCCCAACTCCCTTTCTTTTCTTTATCCAGCAGCCACCGCAACCCACATCAAAGTCTCCTTCTCCGACAACGGCCAGCCACCTAATCCCATCGGTTCTCCCTCTTGTCTTCCCTTTTTTTCTACTTTTCATGACTAAGGCTGTGTTTAGTAGAGCAGTGCGGTAGCGGTGCGATTGACACTGTTTAGCAACTGTACAGATGAAATTACACTGTACAGATTAGATTAGGTACTGTATAGATGAGATTATTAGAGCAACGATTGAAACAGAGTTTACACTTAAGCTCCGTTTGGACCCAAAACGGTGGTGAAACGGTGTACTGAACACACCCTAAATCCCAAAGAAACCATAGAAACCTAACCTAATAAATTCTTAAACCGACGCCCTTCCTCCTCCAATTCCCAAATCTGATTTTTCATATTTGATTTTTCAAGCTCCGGTAGCTGTCAACGTGTTATGCTATTTTCGTGAGCCATGGAGCTACTTGCAAAATTTACAGGTAGCGTTTATGTAATGTGGTGTTTTTTATGTTTTATGGAGGTGCTCGGTCTGGTTGTTGAGCCATGTTGCTGGTGGCTTCTAGGACTGATACTTCTTACTTTGTTGTCTGATGTTTTTGATCGGAAGAGATGTGCTTGACTCTGTTTTGAAGACTGATGTTGGGTAGCCTTGTTTTTTGTTTTTGCTAGTTGAGACGTGTTCTGTGTTGTTTCAAGCAAAACTCTTGTAATTGCTTGCAGCTTTGATAAAATTTTCTAGCTTTTCAAGAAAAAAAAAAGATCGTGAAAATTTTTATTTGTTGAAGAATGATTTCAATGTTGTTCTTTGATTCTTTCAATTATCCATAATTACTTATTGAGTCGATGAATTTATAATTGCAGGAGTACCAGCTACCTTTGAATTACTATTGAGTTCACTTTTGAATTAATTTTGTGTCATGGCAACTTTGTAAACATAATTTCGAAAGATTTTTTGGGAGGTACTTAACGTTTTCCGGCGATGACAGTTGTAGACACCCATTTTTGTCCTATAAAATTCAATTTAAATTAATTTATTTCTTATTTGGCATTAGGGTCACCCAGGGGTATTTTGGTCATTTGCACATTCAGGGGCATTTTGGTCATTTGAACATTCAGGGGTATTTTGGTCAATTGTACATTCAGGGGCATTTTGGTCATTTTAAGTTCCCTTTTAATTTAGGATCAGCTTATTCATTTCTTAGTCATCAAGATTGGCATTTTTGCATATTTCATGGCTTAACTTCGTTTAGTAATTCAGTATCATTGCATTTCAGTCATATAACTTAAGCCTTTTTAGTACTAGATCTAGTTTTCAAGTGGCATTCTCATATTCATTTTTTAAAATATCTAATTTACTTTATTCACATTAATCACACTCATTCATATTAATCATATTCAAGTCCATTTCTAAAGCATGTTCATTTTAATGTCCATTGTAGAGCATGTTTATATTTTCATTGCATTGAGCATGATCATATTCATATAGGCATTCAGTTGCATATGTGTCATTCAAAAAACAATAGTCATGCATTGGCATTTTCAACTAGATCCATTCACTAAAAAAAAGATTCACATTGTTAACTATTTAGTTTACAAGAAGGTTCCCAAAGTCCAGTTTTCAAGTGTCCAAAAAAAATATATAATAAAAAATAAAATAATAGGTTCCCTGACGTGTCAAAACGAGACTCTCCCAAATGCATTTCCTTTCTTGTCTTGCTCAAACCTACAAGATGAAAGGAAAAGCAATTCAGAATGATTGTCTCTCATGGGATCCATAGTGCATTGATCATCTTTCATATATCAGCATTTTTTTTAGTATAAGGTTTTTCTTTAGCCTTGTTTAGGTAGGTACATTGGGTATTGGTGGGGCAATTAATCAAGTGAGACAGTTACATTTACAAAAACAGATTAGACAAAGAGGAAATCAGAGCTGATATGCATATCACAGTATAAGGAAAAATCACCAAACAAAGTCATACTCATGCTTTTCATCAAATGTTTGTTCAATGAATCCAAGGGCTAAAATTCAGAAGCTATTTTCTCAAGGTGACCAAAATCAACTGTGGGGGAAAATAACAAAGCCGGGAAGTATAATGCACCTAAAGTATTGATTTAAGATAAGGGTGTCAGCTGCCAAAAAAACCAATTCAGTTACAAGGAATTGGCTAGCTAAGCATATATGCCAAATTGCCATAATGTGGTGTGACTGAGTGCAGGGAAACAAAATGAAGGACTACGGGATCAAGCCAACAAGGGAGAGTCATATATATAGTCAAACCGATCAATGGCTGATCTCCAAGCATTAACATAAGTTCCCATAACTAAATGAAGCAAGAATGCAGGAGTACATCATTATCTTAGTGAGCAACTACACAGGGGTCGAATCCAGCTGTTCAATGAATTTACCTGGAATCTCTACTGTCAAGCATACTCATTTTCAACCTTTATCCTTTAGCAAAATAACCTGGAATAAGGACAAGGGTGATAAGCGAGGTGAAATTTCAGAACCATTTTTCAACAATAAGCATCAAATATCAGTAATAGAAAATTAATGGAAAATGATGAAAAAACAGAAAAGAATTTGAGGGATTGAATTGCTGACTCACCTAAACAGCTCAGTGGCTCAATCGTTTTCTCCTCTACCTGCTCCCTAACCGAAAAGGAAGGAGGGAAAAGAAAAGGACAAAATAGAAAAACGGAAAAGGAGAGAAGGAGGGGAGAATCGGATGAGCGGAGAAGGAACTGAAATGAGCCTTTAAATAGCTCATTCTCAGCTTACAACAGTACGGATTTTCTTAGCAAGAGAAAGGGGGTAGTAATCTGGGGTTCTGATCTTTCACTCTTATTCTGGGATTTTTCAAAAAAACAAAAAAACAAAAAAATAAAAACAATAGGGGTAAGACGATGAACACCTAAACAGAGCAACACCCTTGCTAAAAGGCCATCGCACTCTGTTCTTGGTTTTGGACGCTTGAATCGTGCACTCTCGTTAAGATTTGTTGAGGGCTTTTGGGTTTTATAGAGCGGGGATTAAGAATTCGGGGTGAATCTAGCGAAAAAGGGGTCTCTTTGACGAGTTTTGTTGAAGGATCGGAAAAGGGGAAAGCTAGGGTTTGCACTTGTGTTTACTGGAGATATCGAAGAGGAAGAATAGGGCGCTGCTAAGAGCAAACGACGTCAGTTTTGACTGGTAAGGCCTCTCTTTCATGCGATTCAGTCCCCCTCTTATATTATCATGCAATTTGGGGCTTGCTTATTTGTTTATTCAATTTTGCTTTTAATTTTATGATGGGTAAAGCATATTTTGTTTAATTTATACATGTTTATGATATTATGATGATGATGTGATGATTAAAGTATGGATTTTGTTAGAAAGCTTAGATTTTATTAGTAGAAGTTTCGTCTTTGGTTGATTAAATATGGTGGATTAGATCTATGATGCTTTTGATGGTCCCTTTTGCTTAAGAAGTTTAAGATTAAGTTTCCATGTTGAAGTTATGCTCTTTGTTTGTTGTAATATGATGAAATGAAAAAAAATGATTAGAATTTGATTCTGGTTACTTTCCTTGGAGTTTAATTTAGACCTTAAAAGAAAATTAAGCCTTTAGTATAAAGTTTTGATTTTTAAATTATAATTGATTCAAAGATGGATTCTTGATTACTTCTCAGTTGACTTTAATCATAAAAAATGATATCTTTGATTTAAAGCTTAAAATTTTAAATTAAAATTAGCTTAGTAATTGAATTTTATATCATTATGGGCTAATTTTAATTTGAAAAAAACCAAGCTTTGAATTAAAAGGTCCAATTATTTAAATTAAGAATAAACTCAAGGAGGGATTAGAGAATCTATTTGAATTAATCTTAGTTTGAAAATCAAAATTTGGATATAAAGGCCTAATTCTTTTTAGGTTAGATTAAATTAAGGAAATAAACTAATTCATGATAGTTTAATAACTTAAGCCCCCTGATTGGAACTTTAATTTGCCTTTTGATTTGATTGAGTCCCTGATTTTGGATTTTATTTATCTCTTGTTACAATTTGCTCCTTGATTCGCAGTATTCATAATATGGTTGTGCAATTGGGTACCTGTTTTACATTATTTAAGTTTTTATTTTCCTGAATTTGGCTAATGATTTGCTTAGTGTGCAGAGAGGTCCCCAGTTTGCCCGATTTGGCCCTTAAGCTTTCATTTCTTTTTAAATTATTTGTTATTTAAGTTATTGGCTTAATTAAGCCTTGGGATTTGTAATAAGTTAGTAATTTAGTGTAGAGATAAAGTAGAGCTTAATTACATGCATATCATGTTTTTTTTTATATATGAGGGAAAATAACAAAGATTACAGTAAAAGAACCTAAACAGCCCGAGGCCAGGCTACTTCTAAGGCATCAACTGCAAGCACCGATGTAAGCTCCTGTGGTGGAGTGGTGAAGATGTGTAGACCCAGTGAGAGATGATCAAAATGCGTAGCCAACCAGTCTGCACTCATATTAGCCTCCCGATAGACATGTTTGATGGAGCACTTCCATGGTCGAGCCATAAGATCACGTATAGCAGAGATAATTCTATTATGAGGTTCCCTTGGATTCAAACTATGAATTTTAGATATAGCCATAAGAGAATCAGATTCTAATATAACCTATCGATGCCCATTATTCCAACCCAAAAGCAGGCCATGATATATCGCCCATAGTTCTGCTGCCATGATCGTCAATATGCCAACACGGAAGGTAAAGCCTCCAAGCCAAGCACCATTGCTACCACTGATAACACCTCCTGCTGCAGATTCACCCGGATTGCCACGTGAGCTGCCATCTACATTAATCTTCACACAGTGACCATGCGGCATTTGCCAGCTAATCAACATCTCATGCTTAAGACGACAGGCAACAAAATTGGAGATGTTAAAGGCTTCCTTTGCTCGGGTTATGATGAGTTGAGAACTTTATACAGGCCAAGTAAAAGCAGCATCATGTAGAAGGCAATTCCTCCAATACCAGATGTACCAAATGGAAAACATGAAAATATAACACCATGGAATTCCAAGAAAATCAGCCCTGTAACAAGAATTAGATAAGATCCAATTATGTATATCAAGAGCAAAGAAATCTCCATGGATTAAGTCAAGACGAATGAGGAGCCAAATTTGCCGCGCTTTGACACAATCCCGAAGTGCATGAAGTGGAGTTTCAATGGCAGCCGAACAGACAAAGCAAGAAGAATGGTTCAATGTATGATGGTGACAAAGAAAGACAGCAGTAGGAATTGAGTCATGCAGAACTCACCAAACAAACATCTTAATCTTATTTAGGCCAGGGAGAGTCCAAACCTTGCTCCAATTAAAAAACAAGGCATTAGAAGATTGCAATTGCACCTCATAAGCAGACTTAGTGGAGAATATACCGTCCCCCTCAAGCTTCCAAAACCAAGAATCTTCATCAGGATCATCAGTGTTTATCCAAATAGAAGCAATCTTAGAAACCACCTGGGAAGGTAACAGATCTCGGAGCTCAGTTAAATTCCAGGAACCATATTCATCACAATAGGCAGCTACACTCAAATCAGCTTCCACCACGGATATTGGTCTCAATGCATGATTAATCAAGGGACCAACAGATAACCATTCATCCAACCAGAAACGAGTGCTCTTACCATTACAAATATTTATTCCCAAACCCATAGAGAGGACTTCCCTACCTTTGAGTATACCTCGCCATGTGTAGGAGTCCGTTGTTTTGCTAGGTACCGAAAGAAAATCATGATGGCGTAGATACTTCTTCTTCACAATAGTCACCCAAAGAGCCTCCTCATTGAAAAGGATATGCCATCCCAGCTTTGCAAGAAAAGCAAGGTTCGCTTTACGTAGATCACGTAAATTAAGCCCACCTTGCGCCTTTGGAAGACAAATTTTTTCCCATGATACACTATATAACCGACGGTTCCCATTATCAT
>AWWV01012568.1:0-10918 GCA_001974805.1 Corchorus capsularis
GATTTTTTCTCCAGAGGCCTCGCAAAACCTATTCATAACATTCATCATAACATCCAGTTGAGAGGTTGTAGCTTCCCCAAATAAAACTAAGTCATCAGCAAAGCAAACGTGAGAGATTTCAGGACCAGCTTATGTGAATTTAAGCGGTTCCCATCTCAATAATCGAACCTCCTCTTCAATTAAATGTCCAAGCTTCTCTAGACACAAAATAAATAGATATGGGGAGAGAGGATCACCTTGACGAATGCCTCTCGAAGGAGAGAAAAAGGGAAGATGTTGCACATTCCATATAAGAGAAAAAGTGTTTGAAGAAACTATATGCATAATGAGACTTATCCAAGGAGGTGGTAATTGGATCTCTTCAAGGACTTCTGCAGAAAGCACCATTCAATCCGATCATAGGCTTTCTCAAGGTCGACCTTGATGGCCAAAGCACCTTTTTTCCACTTCATTGATCGCATTGTATGAATTGCGTCTTGAACAATAATTATATTATCCGTCGTATGCCTTCTAGAGACAAAACTAGACTGCGATTTGCTGACCATCTTATCTAGGAAAGGACGAAGGCGATCAACAAGTAGCTTGGTTATGATTTTCAAAGGAACCGTACAGAGACTAATGGGGCGAAACTGTGATATTCTTTCCGGGCCAGAGATCTTTGGTATAAGGACCACCAAAGTGCGGTTCAAAGCAGGATCAATAATACCATCACGGAGAGCAAATTGCACCAAACGAAGCAAGCTAGTACCAACAACAGACCAAGCTTTTTGAAAAAATAATGCAGGGAAACCGTCTATACCAGGACTTTTATTAGGATTGATGTCAAAAACTGTTGCTCGGACTTCTTCCAAAGAGATATCCGACATCAAAATCTCTCGATCAACATGTGTAAGACACCAAGAATCACAAAACACTGGTAGTGGAGTTGTAAGATCAGGAGAGGGATCCGTATAAAGCTCGATATAATAATTGGTAACCATATTTTGCAGCTCCACCGAATCATAACACCATGAATCATCATCTTTTTTCAAAGCTAGAATTTGCTTCCTCCGGATACCTTTCTTAATTGCAGCATGATAGAATTTGGAGTTGCAATCTCCATGTTTAAGCCAGTCAATCCTGCTTTTTTGTTTGAGCATTGTTTCCTCCTGAAAATAAATAAGATTATATTCCTCAATTAAGAGTACCTCCAAATTCAACAAATAATCATTAGGCATCCGATCAAGGCTATGTTGTATGCCTTGAAGGTGAGCTAAAACTCGTCGTTTTCTCTGTTGAAGATTGCCGAAACTATTCTTACTCCAAGGTTTTAGATCAATCGAAAGTTGCTGCAGTTTAGATTCAAAAGATGGAGGGGACCGATCCCAACTTGAGTGTACACAATCCAAGAAAGTTTCATGGGAAATCCATGCATTTTCAAAGCGGAAACAGGGTGTAGGAACAATTGGAGTAGAAACGGCAAATTTCACACAAACGGGATGATGATCAGAGCTTGTCCGCGGCAAATTGCTCTCATGAACATACACTTAAATGTATCAAGAAAAATGTCTTTGGCTAGAGCTTTGTCAAGTTTGACACGAGTATAATGTTGAGGGTCCCTATTGTTTGCCCAAGTAAATTTAGGACCCGATGCCTCTAAATCAATCAGATTACACTGTCGTAAGCAATCTAACATAAGCTGACAATTATGCAAATTTACACCGACACGCCCCATTTTTTCATCTGCAGAAAGAACTTGATTAAAATCTCTCATTGCCACCCAGGGAAGCAAATGAAGAGAGCTTGCTGCCAATAAAGAATTCCATAAACCACGACGGTCATTGGCATCAGGGCTGCCATAGACCGCGGTAAGAAGACAATCCGAAATGCCTGGGAAATAAACTATCGCATGAACCATTTGATTAGAATAAACTAGAATTTGAACTCCCACAGCATCAGAATTCCATAAAATCCTTATGCCCCCAGAAAAACCATGAGCTTCCACCCTGAAAAAATTAGAAAAACCAATCTTGCGACAAACATCATCAGCTTTATCTCCAGAAATCCTAGGTTCAAGGATGATAAGGATATGAAGGCGATGCAGTCGTGCCAACGTTTTAATATTCCGCAAACTACGTCGAAAGGCAACCCCTCGGACGTTCCAGCTCAAAATATTCAACGACATAAATAACAAAAACAGTAAGAAGATCAAACAAACTCAACCCTGCATACAAGAGTCAGTATTCGCAACAGAATTATCATCTGCGAGATCAAGATCCGCACTTTGGGAGAGAAGATCAAGCTCCATAGTACTAGTCTTTTCTCGAGCAGCACCATTTACACCAATACCCAAACCATCACTATCTTGTGAAAGGTTAACAGCAGATTGGGTCTCGGTGAGAGGGGTTGCAGCAACAATATCAACTTGGTGAGAGGCGGAATCCGTAGATGGAACAATAGGCTTGGTATGATTAAAAGGCAATGTGGAAGTATCAATGGAAGGGCTAGGAGAGGCTGTGTGGGAACGGGAAGATGGCTTATGGTGAGGCTCGGTAGTGGCAATTTTAGGAGCACATGCAGAAGCAGAACCTGATGAAGGAGGAGTAGTTACTTTAGCACTTTTCTTGGCATTATTCTTATTAGCCAAAGTGGCTGATGCTTGTAAACTGGCCTTTAATACTGCTCTTTCATTATCTTTCAAATGCACCGTATGTTGAACCCTGTTATGAGATCGTGGAGAAGAGGGTTGAACAATCACCACTTCATCCGAGTCATGGGCAGTTTCATCTTCAGTAGTAGCTAGCGCTGCAAATCTCGACCCTGAAACACCAGTGTTTTGAACTGCCGCTGTAGTATCACCAATAGAGTTTTTATTTGCGACATTCAGTCTAGTAGTATTATTTCTTCTTGGAGGCTTTTTGGCTACCATCCAAGGGCCAAACATAGCATTTTCATGTTGACGGGTGTCAACCTTTGGTGGTAACATGTTGCCCGGTACATCAACTGGAGGGCTATCAGTTTGAGAAGGTTGATTAAGCGGGCAGGCCGCAGCTTCATGGCCAAATTTGCCACAGTGAAAGCAAAGCATACGAAGACCTTCGTACTCTACCCGTTGCCATCGACCCCCTATAAAAATTTTTGGAACTAAAGGTTGGCCGAGATCAATTTCAACACGTACTCGAGCAAATTTTCCCCTGGATGCTTCAGAAGTAGTCTTATCTATACGCACGAAACGACCTATAGGCTCAGCAATTTTCTTCAAAGTCCAATCATCAAAGAATTCCATAGGCATTAGGGGCAAGCGAATCCAGGCTGCAACTTTATCAATAGAAGCTTCATCCGACTGAAAATATGGTGTCCATTGACGAACACAAAGATAATGATCGGCAATCATCCAAGGACCCCCAGTAAACACAAAATCATAGTCCGCCTGTCTGCTGAGTCTCACACAATAGAAGCCATTGTCCAAGTCAATAACTTGGTATTCACCTTTGAGAGACCATAAAGTCTTCAAACGGTTCCTCAGATAGGTATAAACGGCCTAAAAGTTTTATGCTCACTGCTCTTCTCCAAGGTGATCGGATACGTCTCTTGTCTTCTTTGAAGAGGATGATGCTAGGTCCGCCCTCTCTATCCATAGCAACATCATCATCAGAATCATAATCGTCCTCTAGGATTTCCCCTTCTTCCAAAGGTTCCTCTTCCTCCTGGAAAGCCTCATTCATCAGCGTGTCCCTATAGGAAGTCACAACTGGAATAGCAGCGGGGGTGGCAGCTTTGGTTGCGGGAGGAGGGGTGGATTCAGAAACGGGCTTCGATGTTTCCATCGCAGAACGGACATGCTTCACACCAATCCTGTCTGAGGAAAGAGGGGGTAAAGAATCAGGCGGCGGCTCCGCCTCCATTGGCGACGCCAAAAGGTAGGAGAGGGTGTAAGCGAAAGGAATTAGGTTGCGAAAATTTTGGAGCTCTTTTTTATTGCTTAACCTATTCTTTCAATTACATGCATATCATGTTTATTTGTAATTGATTATAACTGTTTGCATTTCATGCCACCATTATAAATTTTGATTAATAAAGAGCTGTTTTTGACTACGACGGGCAAATCTCGAGTAAAGGTGCAAGAGCACAACCTCTCAAGATTTCGCTCTGAGATTGAATGGTTTTCACAAATATCCCTGGAGGACCGGGCTAGGTTCATGAAAGTCAATTCAAGTAAACTCCTTTTTATTAATCAACTAATAAACTGGACTTTGCATCCATCATTTCATACATGCTTTAGTTAATATTTAGGTCAAATTTGAAGGAAAATGAAAAAAGAAAGGAAAAGGAAAAATGGAAAAAAATGGAGAAATTTGAAAATTAAAAGATGTAATAAAAAGTGTTTTTTTTTTAAAAAAAATATTTTTAATTATGTTCTCTTATTCAGTTTTCAAAAAATTAAAAAATGGTAATTCAAGAGTTTTTCAAGGTAAGCATTTTCAAAAATAGATTAATAAAAAGCAAACCCTTTGAATTAAATGTTCGATTTTGGATTAAGACTAGTTTGGAAATCGATCAGTAAATCCTTTCGGATTAATTTTAATTTGACAAGTCAAGTCTTTGGTTTAAAGATTTGACTATTAGATTAAAATTAATTCAGAAGTAGATTATCGAATCTTTTCGAGCTAATCTTAATTCGAAAATTAAAACTTTAATTTAAGGGTGAGTTTTTTCTAATAATAAGATTTTTGGCAGATTAATAAAATCAACTAGTTTTTCTTAAAAAATGAAAAAAAGAGTTTTGATATTGCATTTTCAAAATTTCTTCCTGGTGCGAAAGATTCAACAAGGGAACAAATAATGAAAGAGAATTAAAAGAGGAATCAATCGACGGTCGTTCGATTGTATTCTTCAAAACTCTCGACATTTAAACTTATTTTGAAAAATGATTTTTCTTTTTCTTTTATAACGCTTTCTATTAATAATCAAGTTTAAGGTAAAAGCAATCGTTTTTGTTTAGCCCCACTAGATCTTAGCTTAGATTAGAGGTACCGTCGTTTGACGGGCATTTGGGGGTGCCGATCCTTCCCCAAATGTAACAGACTCCCGAACCTAGATTTAGGTTGGAAGACCGGACTTTAAGTTTAGTGGGTCCATTGCCGAGCTTTTGGATTTAACTAAGCTTAGGAGGTCATTAGGTGACTAATCACACCTTAAAATTTTGGTTAGTGGCGACTCCTCTTTTTTAGTCGTTTCGGCAGGGTTCCCTGAAACCGAACGTATCGACAAGTGGCGGTGGGTTTGGGTTCCGACGGAAGATCAACGGTTGTCGATAACAACGTTGGTGGTGGTTGGGTGGTGGCTAGGGGTGCAAATGAACAGGGTGTTCGACGAACAGCTCGTGTTCGTGTTCGTTAAGGACTCATTTATGTCGTTTGATAAGATAAACGAACGAACACGAACACAATTTTTAGTGTTCGTTTAATAAACGAGCCGATCTCAAACAAGTGATGTTCGGTTCGTTTATGTTCACGAACATGCTCGATTAATGTTCGTTTAGTGTTTGTTTATTGTTCGTTTAATAGATCATTTATAGCTCGTTTTTGTTCATTTATATTATTATATATATTATATATATAATAATTATATTTTATTTATATAAATATTAATATATATAATTATTTTATATAAATATTAAAAAATATATTAAAATATATATATTGTTTATGAATTTTTTTTTTGCTAATTACAATTTGTTCGCGAATAGACTCAATTAGTGTTCATCAACGCGTTTGTGAAGTGTTCACGAACAAGTCTATTTAAACGAGCCGAACACAAACGAACACGAACACAGTATTAATAAACGAACACGAACTCGAACACCCTTTCCAAATTTTAAACGAACACGAGCCGAACTCGAACAAGCCAAATGTTCGCGAACACGACTGGTTCGTGTTCAAGCTCGTTCGAGCCCGGCTCGTTTGCACCCCTAGTGGTGGTTGATTGGGTTTCCAAGCTAGTGTTCTTGGTGAGTTCTTGGCAAAAAGGGCTTTTTTATCCGTTTTGGATAAGGAAATTTAAAAACCTTATGTTTTAGCTGAAGGAAAAAAGAAATAAGACTAAAATTATTGTAATGGGAAGAAGATTTTAAAAAAAATGGTTAAAAAGGCTGATTTCAATCTAAAATTCACGTGAGATAATGGGATAATGGAAAAGTTGACTTAACGGCGCGTGTCTTTCAATCTCTGCTGTCAGGGTTAAGAAGTACTTAATTGGATATTTTTTCAAATGTTTGGTACCTAATAATCCGAAATTAGAGGTTTGGTATCAAGTTGGTATTTTCCTAAAAGGTTTGATACCAAATTGGGATTTTAGCCAATATCTAATTGGCTTTTTTTTTTGGGTGAAAATCTCATTGGCTATTACAATTTTATTTTAACACAAGTGGGACTCGAACTCTATGCAAGGGCTAAGCTAGTCACTTTACCTTTCATGTTTTTACAAAAAAAATAAAATAAAATGCAAGCATCTAGCTATCAGGAAAAAAAAAAACCAGTAACTTATTACAAATTTTTTGAATTCGTTACTTATTACAATTTAAATTATTTTTTATGAGCGGTATTAAGAAGTTGATACATGTACTTTTAATTTTTTACCTTAATTACTTATGTTACCACTTCTTAACAGCTGCCTTGAAGACAGAGGCTGTGTGTGTTTAGTAGAGTGGTGCGGTAATGGTACGATTGACACTGTTTAGTAATTATACAGATGAAATTATACTGTAAAGATTAGATTAAGTACTGTACAGATGAAATTATTAGAGCAACTATTGAAACTGAATTTACACTTAAACTCCGTTTGGAGTCAAACCGATGGTTAAACAATCAAACAGTGATAAAATAGTGTACTAAACAGACCAGACCCAGACGAACAGAGATATCCATCTATCTTTCTATTATCTATTTTTATTATTTTTTTTTTTGCCTACTGCGTGCGGCTGCCTACAGCCTACTGTTAATTTTATTTCTTTTACGTAATTTTTAAAACCAAACTGACGCGCCAAAAATCCGACGCGCCCATCACGTCAGCATCTAACAATGGGCAGAGCATCTCCGTGATTAGCGCGTGTACACCAGAAATCTGGATTTTGCAATACAAAAACCGCACATGGCCTGCTTCTTAACTCGAGTCTGCCCCAAAAGAAAACTTTTTTTTTCCCTTCGCACAAAAAATTTGTTACACTCTTACTAAATTTAGCTTTCCCCCGCTCCCTCATCCTCTTCCTCCAAAAACTCAGACAAGCACAAAAAAGAAAAGAAAAAAAAAGAAGAAGAACAGAGAAAACTTATTTTTTGTTTCTTGACATTTAATTAATTTACATTTTTTTTTGTATTTTCATTTTAAATTTTTGGTGATTTATGTCTCGAGAGCCGAATTATGAGTTTCAGCAATGGTGGAACAAGCACAGGGAGAAGAATGGAGAGCTTTTCATGAATGACAATAGTCAGAATCCTAATAACGGATTTCTAACCGTGGAGATCAGCAGTCCGGTTCCTGATCGGTCGGCCGAGAAAGATCGCGCCAGAAGCGCCCGCCAGCTGTCTTGGGTTTGCCTCTTGAAATTCCAGCAACTCGCTAACTCCCTCGCGTGGATCACAAACGCCTCCATTCTCCTCCTCCGTACCGCCAACCGACGCATCTCATCCCCCGATTCCCCCTCTGATTCCTCCGCTTCTAGGCTCTACCGTATCATCAAGTTCTTCCTCTTCCTGGTCGTTCTTTTGCTCTGCATCGAGTTACTTGCATATTTCAAGGGATGGCATTTCAGTCCACCGTCGGTGGCATCGGCGGAGGCCGCGGTCGAGCTCGTGTACGCCAAGTGGCTGGAAATCAGGGCCGACTACTTGGCGCCGCCGCTGCAGAGCTTGGCCAATTTGTGTATTGTGCTTTTCTTGATTCAGTCGGTGGATCGTGTGGTCTTGATGTTAGGATGTTTCTGGATCAAGCTTAGGAGAGTGAAACCGACGGCAACGATGGAGTATCCTGTGGGGAGAGTAGAAGGGGAGAATGTAGAGGATTATCCAATGGTGTTGGTACAAATTCCCATGTGCAACGAGAGGGAGGTAAGCAGATGTAGGTTTCACAATCCCTAGTGAACTAGAAAATGTGATAGCCTACTTAGTTATTTGGTTAGTAGATTTGAGTTTCCTGAATTTACCGTTTTTGTTTTTGTTTCAAATCAGTTATCAATGTCTTATTTAGATAGGGGAAGCTTGAATGCTGGAACCTGAATGTTTGACTTTGTTTTGTTGATTAAATGTTGGTCCTTACCATATTTTAGATTAGGTTCAAAGTTCAAACCAAAAAAAGAAAAAGAAAAAACAAACAAACAAACAAACGGGGGGAAAAAGAGAGAGAGAGAGAGAGAGAGAGAGATTAAACGTTAAGATTTGGTTAGCTTGTTGTGGTTGTAATATTGGTAACTTTTCTAAGTCTTCCTTGTTTTATGAGTAGATAGGGCAAGTGCATAGTATAGCAATTGCCTATGGTTCAGAGCAAAGTTGCAAATATTTTTTTTCCTTGTTTAGTTCCAAATTAGCCAAAATAATGAAGATTCAAATTGCTTTCCTTTTTGTTCATATACTGGGTTTGATGTAAGAAAATTAAAGACACTTTATTGCATGTTAATGGTAAATAAATCCTAGAACTTTTGTTGTGTGGTGCACAGGTTTACCAACAGTCTATTGGAGCGGTTTGTATCTTGGACTGGCCAAAGGAGAGAATGCTGGTGCAGGTTTTGGATGATTCTGATGATACGGATGTTCAGATGCTTATCAAGGCAGAAGTACATAAATGGCAACAAAGGGGTGTGCATATATTGTATAGGCATCGTCTCATTCGTACTGGCTACAAGGCAGGGAATCTGAAATCTGCAATGAGCTGTGAATATGTGAAGAAGTATGAGTTTGTTGCAATTTTTGATGCTGATTTTCAGCCTGCACCGGATTTTTTGAAGAAAACCATTCCTCATTTCAAGGTAACTTTCTAGTTCACATCCAATAAGAACTCTATAGGTATAAGAAGGTTTGACACTCGATAGTTAATATCCAAGTTGAGAAAGTTCAGATGTTTAGTATAATTTTTTTTTTCGCATATATTTATGTGTGTGTGTCTGTACCCTTTGGTTCTCTCCTTTGAACATGGTTTTGGCTTACTTGTAGGAATAGGATGATCCTTTCTTCTAATATGATTGTCATTGTTTGAGATATAGCTATCTGAAACTAGATTTAGAACTTAGCTGAGCTGAGTACTATGCGTGGCTTCTGGAGAAGAAACTCCATATTGTTTGAAAGTCAACAATGTGGTACTTTGGTGGTTTGCAGTTGCAAGCAGTGCCAACCCTATGGCCACTTTGGTCTTTGATTACAATTAGGTTATGCAGATAAATCTTGTTGGCATGTAACTGCGTTTCCGTTTCAAGCAGAATTAGGTGCTATAATAAACCAAAAATGTTTGGTACTGAAAAATACTAATTTTGTTTCTAATATTTGCATTTTAGTAACATTACTATCAGCTGCATAATGTATCAATTATCACCTAACTGGTTCAGCAAGACCAGAACCATCTTTTGAACACAGGGAAGTTCAACTTGTTGCCAACTTAGTTGATTTAATGCTTGCTCTATAATTACTCAGCCAGTAAGGTATATTTTATTTTTTAAATTTGGCTGGCAATTGGTTGATCATTTCTGTAAAGATATATGGTTATTTTTGTTTTTCTGTTTTATTTGTTGATATGCCCAAATATTTTCTATCTGATCAGTGCTTGTTTTCATTTCCTTTTCCTAGGGGCACGATGATCTAGCATTGGTTCAAACAAGGTGGGCCTTTGTGAACAAGGATGAGAACTTGCTTACAAGATTGCAGAACATAAATTTATCATTTCACTTTGAGGTTGAACAGCAGGTCAATGGTGTCTTTATCAACTTCTTTGGTTTCAATGGAACTGCTGGTGTGTGGAGAATAAAGGCCCTTGAGGATTGTGGTGGATGGTTGGAGCGAACAACTGTCGAGGACATGGATGTTGCTGTCCGTGCTCACCTTTGTGGTTGGAAGTTTATATATCTTGATGATGTTAAGGTGTGTTACATGTTATCATACACAAATTTCTTTCCCCATTTGAGAGAGAAAGGAAAGGTGAGCTAACCTTCATCTGTCTGCAGTGCCTTTGTGAACTTCCTGAGTCCTATGAGGCATACAAGAAACAGCAGCATCGCTGGCATTCAGGTCCAATGCAGTTATTCCGCTTGTGCTTCCTTGACATACTTCGTTCAAAGGTATGGCAGTTTCTTTAGGCTATATTTTACATGTATCTGGTTTTCATTGAAACTGAACCATAGATGCATAAAGAATTGTTATCACCATTAAGAATTGTCTCACAAACAGGTATTTTCTAATTTTTTCTTACTTCTGTCATTTCTATGGACAATCCAGCCATTGTGATTTATTAGTTAGGAAAAAGTTGAAGCAAAATTCCCTATAGCTTAATTAATGGACCTGGTGCATTTCCATTGTTTTCGATTTTTTTATGTCTTAGACATTTGCATACATACATATATACAAACACATATTTTACATCCTGATCAACTTTTCATGTCTATACACATATCCATACTATACGAAACATATATTTCACACCCTCTTTTTCCACTTCTGAAATGCGCACTACCAACTTTCTTGGCTATCATGTTTTAGGCCCTCTCTAATCATTCAACTATTCTTTTTTAATAAATCTTGTTTTTTCGGAAGAGCTGTAAACCTTACTGAATCTTAATGATTGATATAATCATCTTCTTCAAAGGTTGTTTTCATTTTATTAATCTATCTTTTAAAAAACTGCATGGATATTCCTTTTCTTTAACCAGAAATTTTTTCTCAAAGATAAAACCAAGACTAGT
>AWWV01012569.1:0-29851 GCA_001974805.1 Corchorus capsularis
GAGGTCTTGGGTCACCGGATCAATGGTTCAACCGTCGGGTCAATGGGTCAATGTTTGGTTTAATATTTAATATACTTTTTTTATTTTTTATATACATTAGATACTTATATTATTAAATAACTAGTACATCCTTCCCGTGCTTCGCCGCGGGCTTCTTATTTTATGTCAGGGAAAATGAAAATTATTTTTGTAGATAAGATGTTCTTTTTTGAGAATTATTATTGGAGATAAGATGTTTTTTAATGTATATATATTATTCTTCAAGATAAGATGTTTTTCAATTGAATGTTGAATCTGATGAGCTATTCAATTTTGCTAATACATAAATAGAAATGCAAGAATGGAAGTAATACCATTTCAGCAACTTCAAGGAAATCTAAATAATAAATACATAAGAAGTATGTATCAAATAGTCACACATAGAAGCTTGTGTGTCTGCGAAACATGTTAAGAACTTGAGAACATAAATGAAGAAAACATTGATTAATAAAGCTGATATAGGTGTTACTAAGTTTAAAGAAGCAAAGGGTTTAGAATTTAGAGCTGGCTGCTGCAATTGTTCAATGCCCAGCTTGATCTTCATTTTCTTAATTAATCTATTGTTGCTGCAGCAATTCCTTTTGTACATTCTCTCCTAAACCTCAATGCAACTATCCAACCTTCCAATCCCATGATTAAAATCTTAAGATGCTTTGCTTTAGCTGAGCAGGTAGCATTAATCACTCAAAAACAAAAACAGACAACAAAGGCAAGGCAAATTTGGCCAACTTCTCAAAAGCTAATTGAAAACCAAGGGCAACATCGTACCTAGGAAATAGTATGAACATTAAAAGCATATGCATGTTTGATCTTAAAAAGTATAAATTAAAAAGCATATGCATATTTGAAAGTGTAAGAAAGTGCAAGGAAAAACAAAAGATTCAAATCAGCATTGTCCTTTGTTTAACGAACACATCAATTAAAAAATCATTAGTATACAAACATCACATCACATGATTCAAACAATATGAATTTGTTTATTCAAGTAGGGAGTTATAAAAATTTCTAAGTAGGGAGTTATAAAAATTTCTATAAAAATGGGGGAACAAATATAGCCAAAAACAGCAAGCAAACAACTCATATGGACAAATGGATGAAAATGGTTGTTAGTAAACAATGATCTTCATATCTACACATATATTTATATTAACCTGTCTGGAAATCATTTATCTTTATCACCTATTTAGAATCCAAAGTCATGCTCTTCAACCAAACTCCAAGAAATAGTATTTCCTACATATATAAAACAAAAATTAGATAGACTTTCTTGATAGCTAAAACTGAAAAACTTTTACATAAACTCCTATATGTAAAATTAATTTTCTAATCAAACAGATGGTGATATGAAAACAAATGAAAATGCAAGTGAAACAGAGGATTCAAATCACCTCTTATGTGCAAGCGTTGAACTATGAATAGGTGATTTAAACACAATCTATGAATGATAGTATTTGGGAAAAATGGTTTCCAAGTCTGTTTGAAAATTTTATTGATGATGGACTTTTCATCAAGACTCAAACAAATGCGAGAAATATTGAAACAACAAATTTTAATCTTCAACTTAATGAATAATATATTCATTCTCTGCCACTCTTGGAAGCATCCCAGCAAAAATTACAACTAGTCTTGGAATTAAGCCAATTAAATCTTCCTCAGTGAGCTGGTCTAAAGCATCTTCAAAGAGACTAATTATAATCTCCCTGTCACTATTAGGCATTGATCATTCAGTCAGTTCTGATCACATTTTAATTTCTCAATCTAGGTTGAATATGTAAATCATGTTTTGACAGCTTACTAAAGGGTGAGAATCCTCAATTTTTTTTTCTCTCAACATGATAAGTTGTGGGTATATGAATAATATGCTCTTCAGTTATTGTAACAACTTTGCCAATGATATCTATTTAAGAAGTATCGTAAGCATATGCAATAATTTATACTGACTGAATTAATTTAAGAATCTGAAAATTTTCTTTTACCTGCTAAAAACTTGCTTCTGTTAATCATCATAAATTGGTCTCATGAGAGATCTCCTTGACAACCATATTATCTCATCTGAACGTACTCATATACGGCCTAGCAACTCTGAAATTTGAAAGTAGGTATAGTGCTCCTTCAATAAGCAATGCCTGGAAGTAATCCGCATCACTTTCTCTTATCTGGACATGAATAGCATCTCCCTACAAAAATGAAGGAAAGAACGTCATTTGAAATTGTTTAATATCATTTTTTGATAATACTCATATATTTGTTAGTGTGTTAAGCACATAACTTACTTGGCTGTCACTTCCTAAAAAAGCCAACCCAAGAACTCTTTTGGAGGCTGGAACTTTACACTCCCAGACTCTTGTAGATCTCAACTTTATTGCTTAGTAGCAGCATTAATCGGGAGATTGTCACAGGAGGCTTTTTCCAATTCATATTATGAGTAAATTGATCTGCAGCAGCAAAAGAAATGTAAGTGGATTGCAACTGGTTAGCAACTTTTGAAATAGAAAATCTTGAAAACAAAAAGTTACAATATATTAAAAAGACAACAGATTATAACACTAGACCAAAAGAAACAAAAGAGTTAAAAATTGGAAACATTAATTTTTAATACTATACTAAAGAGTTAAAGATTTTTTCTTCTATTTCAATCTCGTCTCAAGACGTTAAACATTTGTTACATCTTTTTCATATGAATAACAATCAGCTTGTTATTTCAATCTCCTTTTTAGCAAGGAATCTTTTGAAACGTTTTAGAGTCAATTTGGGATCGATGATTTAAATGTTTCGGTGTGACTTTGATTCAGTTCCCGCGATTCACTCGCTCAGATCTATTTTCCTGTGCTACACGCACCACCAAAATGTTTCTATAACCTCTTTGTCATTTTCAGCAAAATGACTGGCATGCCCCGCGCTGCTATTAAGTTTTTCGCAAAAACTCTATTCGAAGAGATTTTTGGCGCAACAGGTCCTTCATGAAACTCGTAGATCATGCAATAACCTTCTAACTGACTTTAATCGGACATATGGATCGAAAATTATATGATAATAAACAGACCGGCAATCGAAACCACATAATTTTGGAAGCATTTTTTTTGAATTGAAACATAAAAATTGCCTTTTGGGTCCTTCATGAAAGATGTAGAACATGAAATTAACTTTTAATAGACACCGAAATTATCTTAATCGGACAAATAGAAAAAAATTAAAAAAATAGAGCCGAAATGTTAAATCGATTTGTAAAGTACTAAGTAGCATAAAGTAAAAAAGTATGTGGGTCATTTGATAAACAATCAAAAAAAAATTGTATGTTGGTGGAGATAGGGACCCACCAAAGATAATTCTTTTGCAAACTTCCCAAAATGCCCTCGGTTGCCAAATTAAATAACAAAAAAACCAAACATGAAATGACCAGAATACCCTCCCCATTTACTCTTGGACTAATGTGGTGATTCCATTTCTATGGTTTTTTTGGTAACTTCACTTTCTCCTCTTATTTTCTCTTCCTCTTATTGTTTCTTATATATACTATATATTATTTTTAACTACCATGGAAATTACTAAAAGGCCAAATTGAGGATTAATGTGGTGCTACCTTTTGGCTATTTTTGGTCTTTTCTCACTTTTCGGATGACTAAAAAGTCCCTCTATGAGTTTCCCCCATTTCTTTTCCTTCTACCCTTTTTTTGTAATTACACATTTCCATTCCTTAATTCTTTTTAATTAATGTTTAAGGTTTTTAATTAATTGTTTTTAAACCCTAAACCCTTAATTACTTTTAATTAATGTTTCTCTCACTGTTTTCTTTTTTCCTCTCACCAACTCAGTTGATGCTTCCTTTCAACTCCTCGGTGCTGATCAATCTTCAGGTTTGCAAAAAATCAAACATTTCCATCACTCCCTTCTATTTTCACCTTCATATCTCTTTCCTCTTTCTTCTCCATCTCCATCCCTTCAACAAGGACCGTTCAATATTTTTCCCATTCTGAATTAAAACCACCCTTTGTTTAATGTGAGTATTATTATCCAATTAACAACATATTTTATTAACTATTTGCACTTCCTATTACTTACAGATAAAAACATGTTCTTGACCTTCTTAATTTTGCATGTCTAAAAAGTTAGCTTACAAAGATTTATGCCAGAGACATAATTAAAACTAATTCATTTAAATTGCATTTTTAGAGCAACCTTATATAATTCAATCAATTAATCAATCAAGCACCACTCTAAAACAAAAAATGTTCTTGGCCCTTATATAATTGATTATATTAATATCCTTATTCAATCAATTAATCAAGCACCACTCTAAAATAAAGAACGCCCGTAGCGCCAGCGCGGGCTAATATAACTTGTAATTAGTATTATTATCATTAAATAATTATATGTTTATAACATATTGTTATTAGGCTCCCTAAAATAGCCTTAGATATATACCACATGCACCTCTTTTAAATTTTGATGACACTATGCTTGGATTATACTTCATTGAGAGTAGCTTGAATAACTTTAATCAGACATATGGATCGAAAATTATATGATACTAAACAGACCGGCAATCGAAACCAAATAATTTCGGAAGCATTTTTTTTTTGAATTGAAGCATAAAAATTGTCTTTTGGGTCCTTCATGAAAGATGTAGATCATGAAATTAACTTTTAATAGACACCTAAATTACCTTAATCGGACAAATAGAAAAAAAATTAAAAAATAGAACCGAAATGTTAAGTCGATTTCTAAAGTACTAAGTAGCATAGAGTAAAAAGTATGTGGGTCATTTTATAACAATCCAAAATAAAAATTGTATGTTGGTGGAGATAGGGACCCACCAAAGATAATTTTTTTTACAAACTTCCCAAAATGCCCTCGGTTGCCAAATTAAATAACAAAAAAACCAAACATGAAATGACCAAAGTACCCTCCCCATTTACTCTTGGACTAATGTGGTGATTCCATTTCTATGGTTTTTTTGGTAACTTCACTTTCTCCTCTTACTATGCTTGGATTATATTTCATTGAGAGTAGCTTGAAAGCAATATGCATATTATTTTTGTCATAAAAAAGTATAATTGTTAAAATTTTATATGTTCTAATAATAAAAAAGTAAATCTATACTCTCACTAAGGCAAAAATAAATTATACCTTCTCCCCAACACACACACACACCCCCTCCCCCCTCCCCCCAAACAAAAACCCCTTTAACAAAAAGAATTTTCACTTTTAAAAGGAGCTAGTTTTCACCTTCAACGTAACGTGTGAACACAATATATTTTTAAATACTTGAAAATAATAAGAAATCACAAATATTGAATTAAAATAAATTTTTAAATAATAATGAATATTAATTAGAAGTGAAAACATAAGTATATTATCAAAATACATTGAAACAAGTTCTTGTAAAATGTATTACATTTGTATTCGTAAATGTTTGACCATCCTATTGCTGACCTGCATATGACATTTGAAATCAAATATTAATGAATTGTGCTATCCAAATATTATTTATTTAATGTAATGAAATTGTATTTTTTTAAAGTAAAAAATTACCTTTACGAAAGTAGAACTTCTTCATATACACCAATTTTTTTTTTGCATATGTTCTCTTTTACTTCTTTGTATTTTCTGACTTGACCAAAACTTTTGTTGAAGACATGGAAATTCCCCGAGAGAGTGCTACATATACTTGTCCATGCGAGAAAACATTTCGCGGCAAATATACTCCAACATTCGGTTCGTTTGTCCTTGTATTTTGTTCATGGTCATAGCGAAACAAAGACGAAAAGGGAATGGTTTCCTTTTAAATTGGAATGGATATTCTTCATTTTCAGCAGGTGAAAGCGGAATTCTTGGAAGAAGAACTTGCTTTCGGTCAACCCCATAACCATTAGCGCCATAAATCAGTTGCCTGTTAAACTTACAACTACAAACTTTGCATCATGGAAAGCACAGTTCAATGCTTTACTTTGTGGTCTTGAACTTTCTGGTTATGTCGATGGATCTATTCCGGCACCACCGAAGACTATTGAAAGTAATGGGAAGGCGGTCTCCAATCCCGCTTATTCCTTTTGGTTACGATAGGATAAACTTATCCTGCATGCTATTATCACTTCCGCATCAGAAGCCATTATTCCTTTTATCTCGTCTGCTACAACATGTCGTGCCGCATGGGAGACCTTGGTTCAAGCCTTTGCCAATCGCAATCGGTCTAGAGTGATCGCTCTTAAAAACAAATTGTCCTTTACACGGCAGGATAATAAACCTGTTGGCGAGTTTCTGCAGCAGATGAAACAGATTGCTGATGAAATCTGACTTACTGGCACTCCAGTTGATGACGATGATCTTGTGCTCAATGTCCTCAAAGGTGTTGGATCTGAGTTCCGCGAGATAGTTACTGTCATTCGTGTGAAGGAGACCCCAATTTCCTTTGAGCAACTAAATGATTTACTCACGACACATGAGATGTATTTCAAGCAGCAGGAAACACCCACTATAGATATAAGCATTCCTGTTGTTAATTTCAATCAACGTGTTTCGACTAACTCTGTTTCTCGTGGCTATAGGAATCGTGAATTTTCTTGATTTCTTGACAACAAGAGTTTTTCTCCCTCCGCTCGACCTGTCTGTCAGATCTGTGACAAGATTGGTCACCTACCCAAATCTTGTCGTAAGGGGAAGCAATTTTTCTCCTCCTCATCTCATGTGAATTTTGCTACTTCTTCTGTTGTTGGCAGTGTTCAGCGTTGGAATCAGGATTCGGGTACTACTAAGAATTGGTGTATGGATTCGGGGGCCACTAATCATGTTACAACCAATCTTCAAAATTTGTCTTTGGTCTCTAATTATGATGGTCCTGATGAAGTTATAGTTGGAGATGGCAAAGGTTTGTCTATTACACATAATGGTATTGTTGATTTCCGCTGCAAAAATAAATCCTTCAAGTTAGAGGATGTTTTATGTGTTCCTGCCATGAAACAAGATCTTATTTCTGTTTCTAAGTTCTGTAAGGAGAATAATGTTTTCATTGAATTTTATGATGATTATTTTCTGGTTAAGGATGTGCAGACACGACAGGTACTGGCGCGGGGAGAGCTCATTGATGGTGTTTACCAACTCCCAATTTCTATTCCTTCAAGGTCGCCAACCGTTCTTGTTTCCAAACGAGTCTTTGCCTTTGACTGGCATGGTCGCCGAGGACACCCCTCTCGATCTATTTTTCAAGTTATTATGAATAAATTCAAGTCGTCATCTAGTTCTTCTGATTTCTCTGTTTGTAATACTTGCCAATGTAGTAAAAGTCATAAACTCCCTTTTCTCTTCTCTACATTGTCCAGCTTTTGTTCTCTTGAGTTGATTTACTCTGATGTTTGCGGTCCTTCCCCTGAACTTTCTATTAAGGGTTTCTCCTATTTTGTTATTTTTGTTAATCACTTTACTAGATATACATGGTTCTTTCCTATGAAAAGGAAATTTGATCTCTTTATTTTGTTTTCTAAATTCAAGTCTCTTGCTGAAAAGTTCTTTCAGTCACAAATTATTTATGTTTTCTCAGATGGGGGTGGAGAATATATATGAAAAACTTAAACAACTTCTCCAACTACATGGCATATCTCATTATCAAAGACCACCGCATACACCAGAACACAACGGTGTCTTCGAAAGAAAACACCGTCATATAGTCGAAACTGGTCTTGCCTTGCTCTACCATGCTAAACTACCTTCAAAGTTTTGGACATTGGCTTTCTAATCTGCCGTTTACTTAATCAACAGGTTACCCACTCCTGTCTTAAATAATCACTCTCCCTTTCAACTTTTGTTTAAACAGGATCCAAATTATTCTAAACTTAGAGTTTTTGGTTGTTTATGTTATCCATGGCTTCAACCTTATTCTAAAAACAAACTTGATTTTCGGTCAAAACCATGCATTTTTGTTGGGTATAGTGGTCACCAAAGGGCCTATAAATGTTTTGACTTTACTGCCAATAAGTTTTACCCTTCTCGCCATGTGGTGTTTGTGGAGAATGAGTTTCCGTTTCCCTCTACTTCTATTGCCTCTGATCTTCGTTCTAGAGACTCATCCTTTTTGTCTGCTTCTCCGAGTCTTATACAACTTCAACCACCACCAGCATCATCAATGCAGCAGGCACCGCAATTGCCAGCGCCAAATGTCTCTGTACAGCCATCGGTAAGTTCATCTCAAGTTTTTCCTGCGTGAGTTCATCTCCGGTTTTTCCTGCGGTAATTGATTCTCCAGATTTTCCTGCAGCATCCACTGATGTGGCTCGGTCTTTACCTGTTGCACCTCATAGTGCTCCATCAGATACTGCCACAGATTGTGGTAATTCTTCTATGGTTGGTTCTGCAGAGAATATTGTGTTTACATCTTCCACTGCAGGAACTGTGAAAAGACAGGTTATTGTTCATAAGCATGTTGTTAATGCTCATCCTATGCAGACTTGGTCCAAAGACAACATCTTTAAACTGAAATCAGTTCAGCTCACCACCTAGCATCCAATGTCTGTTCCCTTGGAGCCAACTTCAATATCCTAGGCTCTCAAGGAGGAATCTTGGCGGAAAGCTATGTCTGAAGAGCAATGCACTGCTACGTAATGGAACATGAGAATTATTGCCACCCACTTCTTCATAGAATGTGATTGGCTGCAAATGGATTTTCAAACTTAAGCACAACCCCAATGGCAGTATTTCTCAGCACAAAGCCAGGTTAGTGGCAAAAGGTTTTAATAAGAGACCTGGAGTTGATTTCTCTGAAACCTTTAGCCCAGTTGTCAAACCTACTACCATTCGACTAGTTCTTTCTTTGGCTGTATAGAATTCTTGGAAGCTATTTCAACTTGATATCAATAATGCTTTTCTCCATGGCCATTTGACTGAAGATGTTTACATACGGCAACCACCTGGTTTTGTTGACTCCACTCATCCTCATCATATCTGCAAGTTGAAAAAGGCTATTTATGGCCTTAAACAGGCACCTCGAGCTTGGTACCAAGAGTTGCGTTGTTTCTTGATCAGCTATGGTTTTCGGCAGTCTCAGTCTGATTCTTCTTTGTTTTTATATAAACAAGGTGGGGTGCAATTCTATTTTCTGGTTTATGTAGATGAGATCATCCTAACAGGTAGCGATGAATCAGTTTTGCGGCAGTTTGTTACTGCTCTCTCTGCAAAATTTTCGTTGAAAGATCTTGTTCTATTGAATTACTTTCTTGGAATTGAAACCAGTTTTACTAAGAAAGGTATTTTTCTTTCTCAACGAAAATACATTCGAGACCTACTGCACAAGACTAATATGCTTGATTCCAAGCCAGTTTCTATGCCTATGCCATCCACTGTTTCTTATACTATTGATGATGGGGAACCATTGTCGAATGCTACTCAGTTCCGCAATATTGTTGGTGCTCTTCAATACCTGTCTTTCACTAGACCCGATTTAGCTTTTGCAGTTAACAAACAGGCTCAGTTCATGGATAAGCCATTGACTGTTGATTGGCACGCTAATAAATGGGTCTTGCAGTTTTTAAAAGGTACGATTGATCATGGTATTCTTATTCATCCTGTCGTATCTACCTCTTTCCCGCTATTGGCCTATAAAGATGCAGATTGGGCTGGGGATAAAGGTGACAGAAATTCGGTCTTTACCTTCTTGATCTATTTTGGGGCAATCTTGTTTCTTGGAAAAGCTCCAAAAAAAAAATGACAGTGGCTCGGTCGTCAACCGAAGCTGAGCATCGGGCTATTGCTAATGCTGCGGCAGAAATTACTTGGATTCAGAATTTGTTGCAGGAGCTAGGAGTACGTATTTCACAAGTTCCCACCATTTATTGTGATAATATAGGTGCAATGTTTGTTTCTGTTAATCCAATGCTTCACTCCAAAATGAAGCATGTGTCAATCGATTTCCACTTTGTACGTGGCAAAGTCAACGCTGGTCATCTTCTTTTTCATCATGTTTCATCCAAAGACCAACTTGCTGATCTACTCACCAAGCCGCTTTCAAGACAACAGTTTCTGAGTTTAACTTCCAAGATTGGACTCTCCTCTGGTGACTGCATCTTGAGGGGGCATATTACATATTAGAGGTTACACTCAATCCCAAGATCTACGGTAATTGATTCTGCATTAATTAGCTTGTCCTACTGTAATGTCATTAGTCCTGTCATAATTAGCTCCACTAGTTATGGACACGTTTTGTACTATTGTACTATTGTACTATGTAATCTGTAGTTCACTTCTAAGTTTATATATATACCTCAATACAATACGAGAGAATTAAGTTTCTTTTCCAAACATTTGTGTATTCATAATTCTTATACTTTCCAGCATATTGGCCAATTGCAATCTCTGCTTGTATTACGTTATGACCAAAGTTTTTGCAGACCATTCTTGTTCCATTGCATAAACCGTTGGATGGATCCAAATTCTTGAGAAGTATGACTGGACAATTTTTTTTCGACAACAAGCTATGCGATGGCAAACCGTTTGGTATAAGAGTATGTAAGAATTCTTCCTGGTAATTGTTGTTCGAGTCATCTACTACGTTATCAAAACTGTTGTATGTTGTACTCTCACCAGGAAATATTTTTATCATTTTGTCATTTATACCATCAACGTACCCATTTCTTGTTGCCAAGATCGAACCATTGGTCATATACTTTGCTGAAGTTGAATTATCTTTCAAATCTGGGGAAATCGCATCTATCAAATCATTTTCCGACTTTTCATCATTTTCATACTTTATAACCATCTAGAAAAAGTATCAAATCACCATCTTTTGTTGGTTATTCTGCATCACCCACTCAAAGGAGGAATTTGTCGAAGTCTTGGTCTCCTCTTGCTCTCATGTTCTTTTTCAATCTCAGTATCTCCATTTTTGGCCAAAGGTATGATCTGATCAAACTTTGATTGAAAGTTTGTTCCCTTGTTGCCCGAGGTACAACGGGGAGCACTTGTCTGAAATCTCCTAAAAAAACAATCACTTTTCCTCTAAATGATTCTTCGTTGCTCATCATATCTTGCATTGTTCTGTCCACTGATTCTATTGCAAACTTTTTTGCCATTGGTGCTTTATCCCATATGATTAGTCTTTCTTTTCTTAACAAATCAGCCTTTGCATTCTGTTTGGAAGTTCCACAAATATTTGTTTCCATCGGTTGTAGTGGAATGTCAAATCTCGAGTGCGATGTTCTTCCTGCTGGCATAATTGTTGCCGCTACCCCGAAAGTTGTTGTAGTTAAGTCGATAAGACTTCTTGATCTGCAATCATATTAGTAAAAGTATTAGTCCGATAAACATATTGTACAATGAATAATTTGATTTTGATTTTATTGTTTGTACGTGAGACTTGCAGGGTCTTCAATGTCCCAATTTATGGCTCTTGATGAAGTTGTAATCTGTGGTAATTCTTTATTGTTTTTAATATTTGTGAATGATCAATTTCTTCTTGTCATTGGTACATCCATTTTGGTGGCATATAGTATACCCCGAGTACACTATAAGGGCCGTCAAGGTGACTATTATGTCAAGGTATGTGTTGTTTATTCCATTGGATCTGCCGTTTGCGTTCTTTTTCTTTAATCTTTCTTGCCTTTCGTGTTTATGTTTTGAACGACTTTCTATTTTAACCCCCTTATTTATGCAGGTAATGGATATGTTGGGCTCAACTCTCTGAGATATTTGGGATAACAATTCTCATACATGAGTGGTACTTACTATTTTTTTTTTATTTTTTTCCACCTATTATGTTTATATATCTTTTTTTTTCTTCTTCCTTTTTTTATCATACGAAAATTAAAATATTAATTGTGTAATGGCAATTTAGAAATCTGTTTGAAAAATAAGGTATAATTTCTTAAAGATTAATTGTATAATAATTAATATATTGATTAAAATATTAATTGTATAATGACAATTTAGAAATATGTTTGAAAAATAATAGTATAATGGTCGATTCAAAAGTTTTACAAAAGTCGTACTTTTTAGATATAAAGGCAAAAGTATCATTTTCCCCCTTAAACTTGCAGCGTTTGGTCGTTTTGCCCCCGAACTTCAATTTTGGACATTTTGCTCCCTTAACTCTCAATTTTGAACGTTTTGCCCCCTCTCAAACGATTAGGCTAACGGCACCGTCATGTCGTTTTGATGCCACGTGGGTCGGGTTGGTATGACGTGGCATGTCCACATGGTATTTTTGTGACAAGGGTGATGAACCAAATCTGCAAGTGCACAGAGTCAGTTAAAGTAGTAAATCCTAGAGTATTCCAGGAGTCGAACCCACAAGGAACAAAAAATTTCTATTGCAATTAATTCTATCAAGAGAAGGAAAATTGAGAGTGATCAAAGCAATTTAAATTACAAACAATGAAATTATAAAAATAGAGAATTAAATAAGTTTGTGAAGACAATAATTAAAATGCTTAGGGCTTCAAGTTTCACCTAATTGGGAAATCAATAATTAACCTATGAATTGAATTAATGCAAAGTTAGAATAGAATTGCACTTAATTACCTACAAGTTGATCAATCCGCGCTGGCGCGTCGAACATTCTTTGTTATAAATTTTGTTATTATTGTTTGAATGCAGAAAGGATTTCAGTTAAAAAATTTGTAATTTTATTAGTATTTGAGTATTTGTGAAGTAGTTTGCCAATTAAATGGATCTCAAGTATCTATATATATAACTTATTAATGGTGGTTGAGTTTTATAGCTATAAAATACATTTGTTGTTGATAAAAGCATAGCTTGTAATCCATTTCTTATTCTCGAACATTAACCTTTGCTACTTAAAATATCCTCTATCTCATAAATCTAAGGTTAATTGCTCAATTAAGGGCAAAACGTTTCACTCTCGGCTTAATTTGGGGTAAAACCTTTTAATTTGGTCTATTTGGGGCAAAACATTCTGAAATCGCGTCAAATATGGGCAATCCGTCTAATCGAGGCAAAACCTTCTTGAGAGTGACATAAATGCGCCGTTATAGCTAACGAACGCCATTAAATAAATAAAAAAAAGGTTTTTTTAACTATTAAAAACATAATTTAGGAAATTACCTTAATAATTGGAAAATAAAAACAAAAAAAGGAAGAAAAATTGGCTTTAAAACAGAAAACAAGTGATACGAATCTAGTTGTAATTTGTCCAAATCCACCTTAGAGACCCGCCTAAGATCAACTTGAATCACCAAACTTCTAGATGTGTATGTCGACAATCTTCACTTGATAAATCTTCCTTCATTCGTCGGCCTGCACTTGAACACCTAAGATCACAAGTTTCACAAGCAACCAAGCAATCACAACCTAATTGTTTGCTAGGACTCTGCAAGATTGAAGAACCCTAAGTTTGCTCAAACTAGAACAATGAAGCCAAAGAAATCGATGTGGGTATAAACCTCTCAACTTTATTGATTAACTTGACTTATCTTTACAAGAGGGGGGATGGTCCCTTTATATAGTAGTAGGGGACGCATAACCCTTCTTCTAAAACTAAAAGGAAAACATTACATAAAGGAAGGAACAAGGAAATAGCCTACTCGTCCTACTAGGAAAAGTAAATAACATTACATAATTAAGCAAGGATTGGACTTAGTCAAACAAGGCCCAACCCAATGTCTTCTAAACTAAATAAATAACTAATCTAAGATAGAATAGAGGCCTAATGGCCGAATTACACAATATTAAGCCTAATGCTCATCAATGGATAACATGGTGCACAACATGGAATCGTTTGGAATATTCCTTGTTGTGTGATCTTCAAATCGGCCCAATGAGTCTTCAATGGTCTTTAATTCTTCAAGATGAGATCTTATAAAGCCCACCAAAGCTTCCTTAAACCTTTTAGCCCGAGCCCTTGTGATTGGACCCAACGGCATAGACAAAGGATCGTGTGGCCGGTTGTGGCCGAGCAAGGCCGAGTCGTTTGGCCGGTGTAGCCGGACATGTCCATGTCGCGTGGCCGATGATGGCCGGACATGTCCATGTCGCGTGGACGGTCTTGTGGCCGGTGTTGCGCGGCTTCTCCAAGCAATGGCCGGTCACTTGTGCCTCCATCTCCATGCTCCTCCAAGCTAGCATCGATGACATCTTCATGATCTTCATTGGCTCCAATGTGTTCTTCTAAGCCATGATAAGCCCCTGGCGCATCAACAAGTATGGGTTATAAAAAAAAGACCAATTCCTCTCAGATCAAATCAAAGGGAAAAGATAATAATGATGATGATTTTGAATTCAGTAAAAAATCAATCCAAATCTCATCATCTTGAAAACCCGAAATCATCAAAGTTTTGAATCCTACTCATACTCTTACTCTTGCTTGATCCTCCCCCATCCCAATCTGGCAATCTCCTTCTCCCACCCATTCCTTGTCTGAATCTGAAGCATCACCCCAGCAGCGCCTCAACACCTATTCCTTCTCCTACTTCATGGACTGGTTCAAGTCCAGTAACAACGCTCTGTTCGACCGCATCTTCACCATCCTAAGTTCCCAAGTCCATTCAGCCATCGATGACTCCCCCTCTCGACACGCCGCCGACCTTGCTTGTCTCACCTCAACCTCCACAATTCCCAAATTAACATATCAATAAACCTAAGTTTCCATAAACAATACAAACCCACAAACCATTCATGCGAGCAACTCATAATACAACACTTTTGTTTTCAAAAATCCAAAACCCAGTTTCGATTTTTACCCAAAATCAATGTAACAGAACCAATCACAAACACAAATCGGCATAAAACCCTTAACCCAAAATTAAGAAACTCATCGTTTTCGAGCAAATCCACGATATTACTTTTGCAAATCGACACTCATTCATGGCTGAAACTCGTTGAATTCAGAGGGTCCTTCTAGATTTTTGAAAAAGATTAATCGACTGGAGAAAGGATGAAGAGAGAAACAAATTTTGAACAACAGAAGAAAAATGAAGAAATGAAAAACAATAACCTAACACCCAACCTTTTATACCCGCCTTAAAACGCAGCGTTTTCATTAAGGGAAAATGATTTTTCCTTTCTTTTCTGTTTAAATGAAAATTATATAAATTAAAATTAATTTATTTTCAAAATTAATATGCCACGTGTCAGCCATATATCTATGTACGTGCCCTCTAAACACGTGAAACCCACTTCCCGTCCTAATAGACGGATAGCCCCTATTTGACGTGATTTTGGAACGTTTTGCTCCAAATCGACCAAATTAAAAGGTTCTACCCAAATTAGACCAAAACCGAAACGTTTTGCCCTTAATTGAGCAATTAGTCTAAATCTAATTAAATTCTTTCTATCACTATAGTTTGAGAAAGATGAGAGAAGTTTTTATCTTTTAAAAGAAAATCATTAAATTAAAACAAAACCAATTAGTTTGAAGACTTTAATGGTTTCGCACATAAAATAACAGAAATAGCCAAATTAGGAAGAACAAAAGGAGGACACAAAGTGAGTAAATGGGTGTTAGAAAAAAGTGGCAAAAGACCAAAATGAATGGTGAGAAATTAATTAAGGACCTTCTTAGTAAATAAACAATACATGATTATATGGTCAATAAATGCTTTCACATTCAACTAGTTAAAACCATTGCAATTATAAAAGAGGGCTGGAGGAGAAGGGAATGGTGAGAAACTGATTGGGGGTCTTCTTAGTAATTTGTCAAGTGAGAAAAGACAAAAAAGGACAAAAAAAGTTCAAATGGAGCCTCCTCATCGGTCCTCAAAAGGGGCCTTTGGTAAATTCCCTAGGTCTTTCAAATACTATGTAGTATATATGTGCTCGGTCAAGTCTACACAGAAATACCTAACTCATTAGATTATCTATCTGTCGATGAAACCTAATTAACTAGATTCATTAAGAACAAGTAATTATTCACCTATCAAGTTAGCCTAAGATTCATGTCTGATCCAGTCTAACCTGTCTATTTTCTTAGTGCTAGATTATGCTTCTCCTGTCAGTACATCACACAATCCCTAAAACAATCTATATGTTGATCATGTATATAAATCTCATGAAGAACAAGGAAAATAAATCCAACTTGAAAGAAAAACAATTCAAAACATAAATTAAACAATAATCCCCAATTGGCTACACCCTAAACCCTAATTAAGGATTTAGCTACTCATGCTCATAATAAAAACACAAGAATAATTTTATTAAAGAACATAAACATAAAAGAGTAGAGAAAAGAAATCTTAGGCTGGATCTCCAAGGAATTCTTCTCTCCAACCAATGAAAATAGTTTTGATGAGCAAAAAGCCGTAAAAATAATCCTAAAAGTCTGCATTTATAGGGATATGATCAGACCAAAATTATGCATCTTTTTATGGTCATTTTCCTATGCTTTTTGGGTATTTTATGCTTGATTATGCCTTATATTGGTTATATTTGTGTTCATAGGTGTTAAAGAGAAGAAAAGTGCAAAACAATCAATTTTGTATCTTTTTAGAGCCTTTTTGGATGATTTATGACACAAATATTTTCCAAGGACATTTTGGATGAAGAATGAAGCTATCAAGATCGTGATTGAAGAACTCTAAGCAATCAACTCTATGACATGTTCGTGACTTTAGAGTTTTCAAGGCAAAGGAGCAAAGACGAGTTCAAAGCAAGAAGAAATGTCCAAGTGCCGAGCCTTGACACAGCCTACCTGGGTGATCAGGCATATCACATGGGTCCTTAGACAAACCATGTGGGCACCCAGGTAGAGTCGGGACACTACCCAGCTGGGTCTTCAGGCAAACCACATGGGTGCTCAAGGCAACCATGTGGGCGCCCAGGAGGAGTCGGGGCCTTTGTTTGTGCGCTCAAGTTGAGCAACTCATGTCACTTCCTCTTGAAGTCTCTTCAATACTTTCCAGATTTGGCGACAGTTTTGTAAAACAGCCATAACTTTTTATCCAGAGCTCCCGTTTGAAGCGTATGAGTAGGCGTTAGAAAGCTAACTCAGAGAGCTACAACTTTCGTGTTTTGGTCGAAGCCCAGATTTGACGTTTTCATGGACGAAAATGCCCCTAAAGTCAGCGGACAGAATCTGTCTTAGGCCAGATTGCGATTTTGATCAAGTCAAGCCCATATATCTTATTTGGATCTGCTTGGAGACATGGAGAAGAGCCCAGCACGTCCCTAGGGTTAGTTTAAGTCATCTAGAACTCTAAATTAAATCCTAGGCAGCCCCCTATATATACCCTTTTATCCTAGAACCCTAGCTACATCTTTTCAACAACTTTTCTCTACAACTTTTATCTCTTTTTCTTTTAGGGTTTGCGGTTTGGAGAGGAGGCAGCCGCCTCCTCCTCTATTTTCCTTTTTGGTTTGTAAGTTTTCAATTTCTCATGGATTGGAAACTCCAATCCATGAGAGGTTAAACCTTTATACTTCTTTTCCTTGGGTGTTTTTGATCAATAAATCTATGGTGAGACTTTTGTTCTTAATAATTTGATTTTCTGTTTGAATATGTTTCTTATCCCTGTATTTCATCTTATGTGTTTATATTTTGATAGATTTGGGTGTACAACTTATCTTGATAAGTATGAATGCTATTGTTAGATTTAAGTTAGCTTGAGTCAAGCTAATGTTGGTCCAAGTGACAATTGTAATTCTAGGAGTCCTAGGTTCAATGGGATTATCAAACCTTGTTGAAGTCTTTAGGCCGAGATGGAAATTGATGTAGATGAGTTTGGTATTGATTTATCATGCATGTGGAAAAGTAAAGCTTAATGATTGTTCTAGGAAGGGGTGAAACCTAGATCAGAACAATAGAGGTTGATTTTAGCGAGATGCGGATTGATCTTATTAGCATGTTGGAATTAGCACCACGTCTGTTCCTATACCAATTATTCAAATGGAGTTGTTTAAGATATTAAGAGGATTACGTTGTTCCAATGAAAATTGGTGTCTACGTCTTAGGCTATATATCGATTTGGAATGATTTATGATTCTTAATTGATTGCGATTTAAGTCAAATTCATGCTTGGTGTCTGTTATCCGTGATTTACTTGATCAAAATAATTACCTAAAGGAGAAGAAGTATGCTTTCAATTAATTGTTTTACTTAAATTGTTTTCTTAGTCATTAGTTTAGTTTTATTCAATTGTTTTCCTAGTTTAGTTTAATTATTTGAAAACCTATAAACATCCCCCTTGGTAAGATTTTCTTTAGTGTAATTTGGTTTTAATTTGTTTCCACCTTCTCTGTGGATTCGACCCCTACTTGCCCTAGCTAATAGTTATAGGTTTGTGGGGATTTATTTTGTGGTTTGTTCAACGACCGATCAGGATACAAAAAGCCCTAAATTAATTTGGACTAATCGGGGGCAAAATCGAAAAATTAGGAAAAATAGCTAGAAATTCCGTCAAGCACAAACGGGGGCCCGGTTGGGGGTCAAGTGGACTCCCGGTTAGGATAGTGAGTTTCTGCAAATTGGAGGTTTCAACCGGGCCCCCAGTTGAAGGGTAATCGGGCTCCCAGTTGGACTCCATCAGGATTTTGCCAAGTCTTCAACTTCCTTCATCGTTTTCACTCTCTTCAAGTCCAAATTAGCTTCCGAATCATGAATGAAAGTTGTAGAGCCTTGAATCCTTTCCATGAGTACTTGAATCGCCTCAAACGGATATCCGGATTGAAAGTTACGATTTTCTCCCTAAAATCACTCCAAATTAACCTAAAAGTTCAAAAACACAAAATGTGAGATTTTATCATAAATAGCAATGGAAAGTGCAATTTAAAAACTCAAAATATAATCTAAATTAGACCTGGCAATCTGTGTTTCGTGTCGTGTTTCGTGTCGTGTTTACATAGGGTATAAACACATATAAGGCATAACATGACACGATTATTAATCGTATCACGAAATTGAGACACGAACACGAGACCTGTTTTTAAACTTGTACACGGGACACGAGACCTGTTTACACGATTAAGCCGTGTAACATGTCAAAACACGACACGACACGTAGAGCTAACAATTGGGCGGGCTCGGGCGGGTTTGAGTTCGGGTATTTTCGGGCTTGGGTTAAGTTGGGTTTGGGTATTTTCGGGCTCGGCTTATGTCAGGTTCGGGTGATTTCAGGTTCGGTCTCGGGTAGGGTTTGGGTTCGGGCTCGGGTCGGGTTCGGGCTCAGGTTTGATTTCGATTCGATATTCAAAGTCCGATCTGGATCCGGCTCATCCCGGTTCAAGTGTAAGCTCTTTTTAAAGTTTTTTAAAATAAAATAATTTTTTTTATCTTTTATATTATAAGTTTATTGATAATATAATAATATAATTAACATTAGTATCAATATATATAAAGATTGAATAATTGTTAAAAATTACTAACAAATGATTAATAGCGAAAGAACAGTCTTATCCATAGAGACATTCAAAGAGTCTTGAAAACTCAACCACTCGTTGAAAAATGAAAACTCTTCTTCAGAAAGACTACGGTCACCGACCATTATTAAGTGGCGTGCAACATTTAAATTAATTAAATATAAAATACATTTACTTTATTACTAATTTAAATTAATTAATGATAATCAATTCTAAATTATTGCAAACTAAAACAAATTAAGCATTAAATTAAACAAATAATTAAAATGAAAGCCTTAAATTAAACAAATTAAAAGCTGATAGACTTTTAATTGAACCACTAAAGAATTTTGGGGATTGAACTGAACTAAAATAAGGGATTAGATTGAATAAGGATAGAACTTTCGATTTAAACCTTTGCTTCTGTTTCATCATCTGCTTTTGTAGACTCTTTATTTGTTTAAAAAAATTTTAAATTTCATGTATTTAATTAATTATACTTTAATTAGTTACAAGTTGATCGGCCCGCGCTGGCGCTACGGACGTTTTTTTTAGAATCGTTAAGGGAAAAAAGGAAATAAAGGAATATGACATACGACTTTTTGAGTCATTTGTCAATTGAGAAATGACCAAAAAGTTTAGTTATTTAATCCCCTCAAGAATCAAAAGTTAGAACATTTAAGTAATCTGCTAAGTAGGTAAAAACGAAAAAGATTAGTTCTCTAGTTCATATCATCAATCCTTGATGGGGATCTTTTATTAATTCTACTACTCTATTCAAGTCCATTAAGAAATGACCAAAAAGATTACTATTTAATCCCCTCAAGAATCAATAGTTAGGACATTTAAATAATCCGCCAAGTAGGAAAAGACGAAAAAAATAAGTTCTCTAACTCCAAAAGCAAGCCTTGGTAGAGATCTTTTAGTAATTTCACTACTCTATTAAAGTCAATTGAGAAATGACCAAAAAGTCTAGTTATTTAATCCCTCAAGAATTAAAAGTTAGGACATTTAAGTAATCTTAAAAGTGGGAAAAGACGAAAAAAATTAATTCTCTCGCTCCTCATTAATCCGGGTTAGGGATCTTTTAATAATTTCCATATGTTTATTCAAATAATGTGTAGTATATATAAGAGTACTTTTTAGTCTTTTGCTTTAAGTTATATAAGTTATATATATATATATATATATATATATTTTGTAGTTTAGCACTTTTTATATTGATTAATGAATCATTTAATTGTTATCATTATTATATAAATAAATTTTATTATATTCATATATATAATATTAAAAGGAAATATGTTTTTTTCTAACCAATAAAATATTTTATTTTATAAATTATTATTAAATTCAAATTATTTCGGGTTCGGGACGTTGACTTTTTTGGTCAACTCGGGTAATATCGGGTTCGGAATCAGACGGGTTTCGGGTTCATTTTGCCACCTCGACATGTTTGACACGATTAAAATTTTCAAATATTTTAATTAACTAAAAGATACATTATAGATAATTAGAGCTGAAAATGTATTATTTTAAAGCATAAAGAATGGGAAATGAGATATGTAATTGGGTATATTAGATTTTAGGGGTTTAATTAGGCGTGTTTAATGTGTCTTGTAACGTGTTATTCGTGTAACCGTGTTAACCCGGAAACTAAAGTGTGTTATTCGTGTTTTAAACGTGTTAAACGTGTCTTTGACACGATTATCACATGAAACACGATTATCTTAATCGTGTCCGACACGATTCGAACACGAGACACGATAAGTTAAACACGAACACGGCTAAACGTGTCTCGTATCGTGTCATTTCGTGTCGTGTCATGACCTGAATTGCCGGGTCTAATCTAAATAGACTCCAAATAGTGTAAATTATTGCACTTATCAACGTGGCATTGCCACGTCAGCGGCATGGCGGTGTCGTTAGTCTAATCGTTTGAGAGGGGAAAAAACGTCCAAAAATAAGAGTAAAGGGAGTAAAATGTCAAAAATTGAAGTTCATGGGGCAAAACGTCCAAACGCTAGAAATTCGGGGAGTAAAAAAGGTATTAAGCTTATAGATAAGTAGGGTAAGGATTAAAAAAAAAGATAAGTCGGGTAGGGAGAAGTCACATGGTATTAATTCCAAAGAAAAAGAGACTTTTAAGTTTTAATGAAGAGAATCTCTACTTTTACGGGTTCAGCTCCCTCCAATATACCTTACATCCAATGATTTCCAATATAGTCCCGGATTCTTGACACCTATTAAAATTACCTTTTAATGAATGAGATTAGAAGATGGACATAACTGTCACTTGCCTTGATCCTCGACAATCATTAACAACGTTCTCTTTTCTCTCATTCATCTACCCCATTTTTTTCCCTTCACACAAACACCCAAAACAGAAGGAAAAAAATCATCAAATCCCTAATTATTTTTCCCAATTTTCGTATCTTTTCATAAAAAGTTGAAAACAACGTGAGCTATTTATTCAACGAAGGAAGCGCTACAACTTGGTTAAAAAAAACACAACTATGGAAGTAAATATGGAAATCCAAGCATCAAGGTTGAGTTTTAGTTGATTAATAGTTGAGTTTTTAAAGGTTGAGAAATAAGAAATCATTTGCAGTTTTGGGGTGATCTTTGATCTTGTCTGCGTTATATATAAGCTTTTGGGTATAGTCGAGGTTGCAAAGAATTTGATGATCAAATGCATTTGCAAGTGGCGGATGCTTCTTCAATAGCCATGGGATAGGACTTGGCTTTTCTATCCCCATTCAACATGCTTTTGTCCAGTTTTTTTAATAAAGTTTTGATGATTTCCTTAAGTTTTGAAGACCTACACTACAACTGGACAGCTTTTAGGAGGATAACAGGTTCGTGGGTTAGTGGTGAAATTTGGGCTTGAAAAAGATGATTTTGATTATGTTTTTGGTGTTCTTGTGATTGAGAGCGACCCACCAAGAACAAGATAGAGATGACAGAGTGAAGGAAGAACAAGGTAGACATGACAGAGTGAAGGAGGAAACAGCGTTAATTGTTAATAATAACAAAGGAAGTGAGTGTTATATCCATCTTTTAATCACATCCGTTAGAAGGTAATTTTAATAGGTATCAAGAATCCGGTACTATACTGGAAATCATTGGATATAAGGTATATTGGAGGGGAGTCAAACCCTACTTTTACACTAGTAAATAAAATGTTTCGTATAGTATATTAAATTTCATTACGATTTTGCACTTATCACTATATGAATGCATCACGTAGTATTTAGTTTTCTTATGTATACTATATTAAAAAGTACGTTCACTTGTAAAACTTTTGAATCATCCATTACTGATCGAGCTCAAATTATGCATGTTTTTATAGCTATTTTTATATACTTTTTGCTATTTTTATATGTGTTTTTACCCTGTTTTGTTAGTATTTGTGTTTTTAGGTCCTGAAGACAAGAAAAGTGAAAACTTATTGTTTTTCACTCTTTTTGGAGCTATTTTGGAGACTTTTTACTCAACTATGGATTTAGCCATTTGGAACGAAGATTTGAAGATTCGAAGTTCGTGATTGAAGATATTTTGAAGAATTGAAGAATTGAAGAATTAATTCAAGAAGCAAAATAGAAGATTTGGAGCTTAATTTATTAAGGATTGAAGACAAGCCCAGATAAAGCCCTGAAGTTGAGGATTTTTGGATTATTTATATGGGAATATACTCAGCCCATATAAACCTATAATTGGAGTTAAAATCCCAATTTGTAGGCCCCATATCCAAAAGAATATCCAAATCCCGCATTAATCCCGTAGATTTGCGATATTAGCCCGGTTTCAGCGCAGTCTTCGTAGAAAGGCCATAACTTTCTGCTCAGAAGTCCGTTTTAAGCCCATGAGTAGCCCTTGGAAAGCTAACTCCGAGCTCTACAACTTTCTTTTGAAGTGCAAAGCCCATATCTGCCATGTTCAAGCCCGAAACTGAAGTCGAAGTCCCTGCCCAATTCCAGGAAATTTCCAGTAAATTCTAGAAGTCCTCTTTTGACTTGGAGACTACTCTAGGATGACACCTAATCCTACTTGGACTCCAAGAAGAGCCTAAACCGTCCTACCCCTTATTCTCCACTATAAATAGCCACCTCCTGTATCACAAATCACATACTACACAGATACTTTTACACATCAAAGATTTAGTTTATTCTCTTTTTCTACCTTTCTTTAGTTTTTAGGTTTTTTTCTCTAGTTTTAGAAGAGGGAGAAGTCGACACCCTCTCTAGCCATAGAGGGGTGCGACGTCCCTAGGGTTTCAAAGGGGAGATTCCGCCTCTCCCAGTCCTGTAAGTATTCTTATGCCTCTCATGGATTTTCCTAAATCCATGAGTAGCTAAATCCTTAATACTTCTGATCCTTTGGTGAATTCAATCAATTAATTATGGTGAGATTTCTATACTTATAATTTTGTGTTAAGTTCTTGATGATAGTAGTCAAAACCCTAGAATAATTTTATGATTCTGAATCTTATCTGAATTATGTGGCCACTAAGGATGTAAGAGGAAGATCTATGGCTAGATCATACTTAGAATTAATCACTCAAGTTTGATTGTATGTAGCAAATTAGGTTTGTTTAATTGCTGCTTAATGGGTATTTGTCTACCGGAGGGCGAGAAATTTCTCTTCGTATGGTTCTATTCGTAGGCATGTGTGTAAAATTAACTGTTCTTAATGCTTTGTTCTCAATTGATCTTTAAGCCCTAAGAAAGTAATCGATCGCTGAAGGAATAATAGGGATAACTGCAGCTCTAATCGGCCTCTTATCTAAAATACATGTTGGGAAACCTATATCAGTTGTCAGTCAAGAATAAGATGCGAAATTCACCTTTTAAATCTAGGATCCATAGTTAATTTGATTGAAGGATACCACTGGTGAAGAAGTATGCTTTTTAATTATTGTTTGCTTTATTAATTTGCTTTATAATCTGTTTTAGATTTAGATTTAGATTTAGATTTGCTTTACTTTATTTTTAGTTTAATTGTTTTCTTTATAATTGATTTATTCAATCCCCTGTTTTCTAATCGATTTTTGGAAAAGATCTTTCTATCTTTTGATTGTTCATCACATAAACCTTCTCTGTGGGATTCGACCCCTACTTGCCCTAGCTATTCTAGTTAGTTATTTGTGGGGATTATTTTTACGGTCCCTGCACGATACGCCATAAATTTTGGCGCCGTTGCCGGGGAAGGAAATTGAATTGAGAGAAAGTGAAGAGAGATTAGATCCAAGAATTAGTTTTTGATTTTCCGTTTTTTCTAAAAAAAAAAAAATTTCCGTTTTTCCGTTTCTTCTAAAAAAAATAAAATAAAATAAAATATTTTTCCGTTTTTAAAATTAGGGTTTCCGATTTTTCTTTAAAAAAATATTATTATTAATTTTTCTTTTCCGTTTTCCTTTAAAAAAATATTTCTATTTTTTGTTTCTGCTTTTTATTTTTATTTAAGAACTGTTACTGCTAATTTTTCTTTTTAGTTTTGTTTGATTTTTCTAGGAAACTGCATGCCAAAGACAAGAAGTAATAGTACTGAAGGTTTAGAATTCAATCCTGAGCCTGAAAGAACGCTATTTCAGAAGAAGAAGAAGACACAACGCCGATTACAACAAGAAGAGGAGACATCCGATTCGAGTTCTCAACCAAGTTCACCTAGATCTGCTGTTTTAACATCGTCAGAAGATATGGCTGAAGAAGAACAACCCAAAACTCTGAGAGAGTTAGCTGCACCAAACGTCAATACCAAACGCTTAGTCATCCGTTACCCAGATACCAATGGAAACTTTGAAATTAAATCTGGATTTTTTCAGATTTTACCCAAATTTCACGGTTTGCCTGGAGAAGATCCTCACCGACATCTTACTGATTTCCAGATTGCCTGCGCATCTACAAGTATTCAAGGTATTCCTGAAGATCAATTCATGTTAAGAACTTTTCCGTTCACTCTTATGGACCGAGCAAAAGATTGGTTGTACCTTTTACCCACTGGTTCAATCACATCTTGGACGAGCCTTAAGAAGTTGTTCTTGGAAAAGTACTTTCCTGCACATAAAGCATCAAGTATAAGGAAGGAGATTTGTGGAATTAAGCAACGCCATGGAGAAACAATGCATGAATATTGGGAACGTTTCAAAACACTTTGTGCGAGCTGCCCCAATCACCAAATCAATGAACAGTTGCTGATCCAGTACTTCTACGAAGGATTACTACCGTTTGACAGATCTTCTATCGATTCTGCAAGTGGAGGAGCCTTCATCGACAAAACTCCTGCCGAAGCTTGGTATTTAGTGGAAAATATGGCTGCAAACACTCAACAATTTGGATCTCGAGAAGACTATTCAAGAGAAGACCCTACAAGAAGAACTAATGAAGTTTCTACCTATTCCACCTCATTGGAGCAACAACTTCAAGAAACGAATCAGCAAATCGCTTTGCTCACTGATTTGTTCCATGCGAATTTGTCAAGTGTGCCAAGGGTTTGTGCGACTTTGGAAGACAACAAGCAAGGAATCAATGTCGTGGGATTACAAGGAGCTTATCAAAGGAAGCCTGAACCTTATTGGAGACCTGATCAACCGAGTCAACAATATGGGAACCAAGGTAACTACCAAGGAAGGCCGAATTTTACAAGACCTAATTTTCAAACTTCACAAGCCATTGAGTTACAACAAATCAAGGAAGCTATGGAGATGATGAGAAAACAAATAAGTCAATTAGCTAGTGATTTGAGTGATCTCAAGACACAAGGTCAACAAAGGATTCCATCACAATCAAAGGTACCTCCTAGAGAGAATGTTAGTGCAATTTCTCTAAGGAGTGGAAAAGAGTTACAAAACCCTTATCCAAACCATGCCGCACATCAACAAGAAGAAGGAGAGCCGAACTACACCAAAGAAGATTTACAAGAGCATGCCAAAATCAAGATTGAAGATGAACCCAAAAACAAAGGAGCTGCGCCGATTGAAGATTCAAACAAGGAAGATGCCGTAATTCAACCCAAAGGAAAAGGTGTGTGCGATTCCAACAAGCCTAAAACCGATTCCAACCTAATTCCTTTTCAATCAAGATTGAAGAAATCAAAGAAAGAAGATGATGATCAAGATATTTTGGAGATATTCCGGAAAGTTGAGGTCAACATCCCACTTCTTGATGCCATTCAACAGATTCCGAATTATGCAAAGTTCCTCAAGCAACTTTGTACCAACAAGAAGAGATTACAAGGTAAAGTAAGCGCTGGAGCTAATGTCTCTGCCGTGCTTCAAAAGAGTTTACCTCCTAAGTGCAAAGATCCAAGTACGTTTTCTATTACTTGTTCTATTGGAAGAAGTATTATAGAGAATGCGATGCTTGATCTTGGTGCTTCTTTAAGCGTAATGCCTTATTCTTTCTACAAATCGTTAAATCTTGGTCCACTGAAGAATACTGATGTTATTCTGCAATTAGCTGACGGATCTTTGGTTTATCCCAAAGGTGTTTTAGAGAATATTTTAATTAAAGTTGAACATCTGATTTTTCCAATCGACATATTCATCATGGATATGGAGTATTCGAAAGATCAATGTCCTCTTTTATTAGGAAGACCTTTCCTAAAGACTTCTCATACCAAGATTGATGTATTTAATGGTTCATTGACCATGGAATTTGATGGTGAAATTATCCACCCTAGAATTTCATCTCAAGTGCCGTTAAAATCTAACAATTTTGTTTACATTATAAGTTCTAAGTTTGTTAAGAAAGGAGCCATTGAAGATTCTTCATCAACAAAGCCTGATCGGATTTCTAAAGGAAGACGAAGGATAATGGACATTCGACAACGCTACAACGAGACTTTCCACCAATTTTGGAGGAGATTCAAGCAGCTTTGTGCCGATTGCCCTGACCATGGATTCAAGGAAGAAATTTTAATCCAATTCTTTTATGGAGGATTGGGACTTAAAGATCGAGTTCTTGTTGATTCTTTCAGTAAAAAGCCACTGCATGAAAGAACCTCGGAGAAAGCATTCTATGCCCTTGAAGAATTATCTCGGAGGACGAAATTTTCAACCTCCCATGTGAAGAAAGATCGAGCAAACGAATCCAAGAAGGAGCCAGAAGTCAACAACAAAGAAGTTCAACCGCCCCTGAAGATCGATCAACCAAGCAATTTAACTAAGAAGCCAGATATAGATCTTGAACATCGAGCTAAAGTTGCAAGCATTCTTCAACGTAAATTGGAGAATTTTCCCCAATTTTGGCAAAGGTTTAAGAAGCTATGTGCTGCTTACCCTCATCATGGTTATGATCAAAGAAGATTGGTTCAAATCTTCTACCAAGGATTAAGAGCTTCTGACAGATTGTCTGTCGACACTCTTGTCTATATTCCCTTGTTCGATCACAGCACTGCTGACATATATGAGATAATGGAGAATTTTGCCCAGATGATAACCAATACATCGAAGGAAGCTGCTCAAGGACTCAGCCCGGTTAAGCCCGTGCCGCACAAGCCAGTATGCCCGGCTGCAGCCCGGCCATCGACACCACATGGCCGGCCAACACCGGCCAAGACTGCCCAAGCCTGTGCGCCTAGCCCGGCCACAGCCCGGCCACCCGAGCCACCTGTCCGGACGCCACCAGCCCTTGCCGTGCCGCCTGCCCGGCCCTACCAAGTCACTGCCGCGCCAGTTGCACCGCCTGCCCAGCCATGTCCGACCCTGTCCGCTCAACCCGTGCCCTTGTCCGCCCATTCCGCCAAGCCATCCACGCCATGCCATGCCATGTCTGCACCAGCCACGCCACCTGCCCGGTTAGTGCCGGCCATGCAAGCTTCCTGTCAAGACACCACCGCGTCATGCCCGACTATGTCCGCACATCCAGCCCGGCCATGCCCGACCAATGCCATGCCATCCGCGCGCCCCACCGAGCCACCACGAGCCACTGCCGCGCCATGCCGAGTCACAACTATGCCATCGCCTAATGCTTTGATCTTTTCAAGTCTTGATAAAATTCAACTTGAAACCATCAAAATCATTGAAGAAAGTAGAGTTATCGAGGACTTGTTGAAGGATTACACCCAAAATTCCTTCACCCTTGAAGAATAACCTTCTTTAAGGCACTCTAGCCAAAGACCTTAAAGAAAGGCGCTTATTGGGAGGCAACCCAATATTATTTTTACTAACCCATAATATTTTTCTTTGTTTTATTTTTCTTTTCTTTTTAGGATTTTCCATACCAAAGGAGACAGAGAAGTTTTTCATCGATATGAAGATATCCAATTGGAGTTTATGCTTGGAGAATAGAGAAGATTTCTTTAACCCTATCTTTTTCTTGCAATGCTTCGATTGAATTTTTCTTTGATATGCGATACATATAGATATAGATATAGGTTAATTAAGATTTAAAAGATGCATACATATTTTTGCTTTGATTTTTCACACTTATTCATACATTGAGGACAATGTATCTTTTAAGTGTGGGGGAGTGAGTCTATATGCATAAAATTGATAAAATTGAAATAATTTTTTCAAAAATTTTGATAAAATTTTGATTTTATATGCTCATATTGATCGATTGAATTGATTTTTGATTGATGATATCTTAGAATTCTTAAGAATGATTGATTCATTGATTGATCTATAGTATGATATCTTATTTCTTAGATTAGGTATAATTGAAGTTTGTGATAATTGCTTATTATGAATTATTTCTATGATTGCCTATTTTTAGAACTCATGTTTAATTTTTATTGAAACTACACTTATGAAAGTATTTTATGAATATGTCAAAAATAAGTGTGAGGGACTATCTATATTAGAAGGGTAGTTAAAAAAAAATACTTTTTCATAAAAAGAGTGTTTTTCATGCAAGAGGAGAAGAGATATCTTTTGCCTTAAAAAATTAAAAAAAAAACATACATTGTTGTCACTCTTCTCTTTAAACAAAAGGAGTTAGTAACCCTTGGAAAGAGGATAAGAGGCATGGATCGGCAAAAGTATTGTCCCTCTAGAGTGCTAGTAGCCTCACAAAAAAATAAATAAAGGGCGTTAGTAACCCCTAAGCATGAACACTTTGAGGTTAGTAACCTCACTTTTCTAAAATAATTACCCTTTGAAAACTATTATAACCCATGCGAAATCTTTTATTTGTATTCATGATATGCAATTGTTTGAGTAGTGGACATAAAGATGAAGGCATAAGCTTATAGAAAGAAGCAGTTATAGTTGTGATAAATGATGAGTGATTAGAGCTACTTTGATTATGGTTACTCGAGAATGAGGATGATTGATATATCTTGATCTATTGAATTGGATACTCTTAGTATTCTATGATGTTCTGATTTCATAAATTGAATTGATCCTTGATATATGTATATGATTCAAAGTTTTTCAAAAGATTTGAACAAAACTTATAATCTTAAATCTTAATTTTTGTTTGTCTACACTAGTTTGCTAGGGACTAGCAAAGATTTAGTGTGGGGGAAATTATGATCGAGCTCAAATTATGCATGTTTTTATAGCTATTTTTATATACATTTTGCTATTTTTATATGTGTTTTT